>RPFO01000050.1:4507538-4535038 GCA_009746045.1 Mesostigma viride | reverse complement strand
CGGCAGCGCGCGGTGCATCATGGGCGGCTTCGGGATGCCAAAATGCGCACGGAGCGCATCCAGTTTGAAGCTGGTGGGCATGTCTGTGGCAAGATGAAGGCAGGTGGAGACCGGGGTGATGGCAGAAGGGGCGCAGGGAACAGACAGGGGAGCAGGGCCAGAAAGGTGTCACGCGACCGATGGGTGGGGACCTGGCACGTCGCAAGCTGCACACCGCACCCTCTTCCGACACATTACAACATAGCTACAGGAGTGTGTTGCAAGGCTGTTCCAAGCACAATCAGGAAAGAGCGCAAGCATCATGTTGGGAGATTTACGACCCAGGAAGTGCAGGGGATTGATGCAGTGACCACAAAGGCACCAACCTGCCCCATACAGTGACCATGCATGTGCCCCCGCCCAGGAGAGGAAGATAACCACCATGGATGTTGGCTGCCATCTGCCAATTGACATTGCGCTGTCATAAAGGCAGCCAAGCCGGTTGCAACCACATTATTACAGCGGCTAACCTTGCACCCGCGTCACTATGGCAACGGATGAACAGCTGGGGAGACGAGCCAGCACAAGACACAAGGCAGGAGCACAAGGCAGGAGCAGGAGCACGAGACACAAGGCAGGAGCACAAGGCAGGGGCAGGAGCACAAGACACAAGGCAGGAGCACAAGGCAGGAGCAGGAGCACAAGACACAAGGCAGGAGCACAAGGCAGGAGCAGGAGCACAAGACACAAGGCAGGAGCACAAGGCAGGAGCAGGGGCACAAGACACAAGGCAGGAGCAGGAGCACAAGACACAAGGCAGGAGCACAAGGCAGGAGCAGGAGCACAAGACACAAGGCAGGAGCACAAGGCAGGAGCAGGAGCACAAGACACAAGGCAGGAGCACAAGGCAGGGGCAGGAGCACAAGACACAAGGCAGGAGCACGAGGCAGGAGCAGGAGCACGAGACACAAGGCAGGAGCACAAGGCAGGAGCAGGAGCACAAGACACAAGGCAGGAGCACAAGGCAGGAGCAGGAGCACAACACACAAGGCAGGAGCAGGAGCACAAGACACAAGGCAGGAGCACAAGGCAGGAGCAGGAGCACAAGACACAAGGCAGGAGCACAAGGCAGGAGCAGGAGCACAAGACACAAGGCAGGAGCACAAGGCAGGAGCAGGAGCACAACACACAAGGCAGGAGCAGGAGCACAAGACACAAGGCAGGAGCACAAGGCAGGGGCAGGAGCACAAGACACAAGGCAGGAGCACGAGGCAGGAGCAGGAGCACGAGACACAAGGCAGGAGCACAAGGCAGGAGCAGGAGCACAAGACACAAGGCAGGAGCACAAGGCAGGAGCAGGAGCACAACACACAAGGCAGGAGCAGGAGCACGAGACACAAGGCAGGAGCACAAGGCAGGAGCAGGAGCACAAGACACAAGGCAGGAGCACAAGGCAGGAGCAGGAGCACAACACACAAGGCAGGAGCACAAGGCAGGAGCAGGAGCGCAAGACACAAGGCAGGAGCGCAAGGCAGGAGCAGGAGCCAAGGCAGGAGCACAAGACACAAGGCAGGGGCACAAGGCAGGAGCTGGAGCACAAGGATGGGGCAGCGCAACGTCGCCATCCCTTGGCGTGGGACACATTGGCCACACACAAGCAGCTGCGTACGTGCAGACGCGGTTGCCATGGCAGCGTGGCGACATGAACCTATCCTGCGCGTTGCTACAGGTTGCCTAGCACGCAGGTCTAAAAGGGAGCATGGCGGGGACATACAAACACCACCGCACGCAGGTAGGTTGCCAGGTGTCCGCGCAAATTACGACCACAGTGCCCTGCAGGGTGCACCTACACGTCGCTGTCTGGGGCAGCATGTCCCGCGCGAGGACCAACGTGTCCAGGAACACCCAGTTGGGGGCACGGGCCGCCCGGCGCGCCGCATCTCCTCGTACAGGAAGCGGCTGTCAAACTTCTTGCCGTTGTGCGCCACCAGCAGGAAGAGGGGGACGGCTGACGCACCAGGTGTGCTTCCTCCTTGGGCGCGCAGGGGCAGGCCGTTGATGAACCGCTCCACTTGGTCGATCACGGCAGGCATCCTGGGGGGGTTGGGGGGGGGGGAGAGGGGGGAGAGAGGGACATGGATGTGGCATCCTCGTGCCAGGTGGCGTGAGATGAAGCATCGGCAACCTAGGTGGGCAGGAAGTCACCATTCAATTAACTAAATTTGATTATGGTATTGCATATGGTACATGTGCAGCACCCAGGGGACCAACGCCAGCCACACGGCGTTACCCCTTGAAGCAAATGTGTGACCAGCACACCACAGAAGCATGCGTGTGACACACAGACAGGGTGCTGCATGTGACACTGCGCTAAACGGCACATGCTCGGACCCGGTAGATAAGAGGTCGCCAACACCATCCTCATCAGGACTGCGAGACTAATTAATTATTGAATACACTAATGCTTGCATCTTGACCCTGCATGTGGGGCCCAGCTAGCCCCATGCTCTGTGGCTACCCAAGGCAAGCACCATGCCGGGCATGCTGCAAACGCAGCCACTTGGACGCGTGGCTGCATCAAGGCTGCATTCACCCTAGAGCCCTTACTCTCGCATGACAGCCACCCTCCAAGGGTGTCGTCCGGCAGGGCTGGCTGTGTTGCAGCATTGGCAAAGGCGATGAATTAGGCCGAAAATTGTTATCAGCGTCAATGATGTGCCCATGGCCTCCCGGCTGTCCCTGGTGCTTTCATCGCCGGGCATGTGTGTGAGTACCTGTTGAAACACAGCGTGGGCCTTGCGCAGCCATTAGCCCATGGGTTAAGGGGAGTGAATATCTACTTGTAACTCCTACACTCTTAAGCAAAAGGTTATGGGACAGCCTTCCCAAACCATCTCAGCCCACTCCTCCCTCCCCCCCCCTCACCTAGGGGCGCCCACCAGCATCTCGTCGCAAATGAGCGTGACCTCGATACTTTCTCGCGGCACGCGCATGCCCGGCTGCACCAGCGTGCTGAAGTGGCGACTCTCAGGCTCCACCGCAGGTTGTGCGCCATACCCCAGCGGTGCCAGCCGCGCCGCCAGCTGGCTGGACACCGTGACGGGTAGCGGCGGCGCATCCAGCGGCACCAGCGCCACCTCGATGATGCGGTCGGACTGGGGGCTGAAGCCGGTCGTCTCCAGGTCAAACGCCACCAGGTGCACCTGCAGGGACACGGACCCACGCGCCGCAGTAAGCTCGCCACCTGTCGCTAATGACAATGGTGACGTCGATGATGATGGCGGCGGTGAAGGGACGGGGGAGGGAGGGTTCGGGGCACCCTGTTGGGAGATGGCTGGGAAGGGGCCACGCATGCCCTGGGTGGTGCCTGATGCCGGGGGAGCCGCCGTGGCGTCAGCAGGGCGCTGCGTCGGGGGGCTCCCAGCGGTTCGCGGCGCCAACCCCGAGTTGCCGGGTGGGGAAGCGGGACTGCCGCTGCCGTCAACGCGGCCAGCAGCACCTGGTTTGCAAGCATCAACGTAGACAAGAGAAGGCCAAGTGGCATGATTGTCATAAGAAGAGCTTTTTGACAGGGAATGCCAGGACGGGACGCACACTATGTAATGTTGCGTGAATAAACAATGTGGCGTAGACGGGTGATGTGGTGAATGACGTGGCGTCGATGATGAATGTCGAATGAGCGACAATATTTGCACATGGGGCAGGGGAGTTGACACAACATAACCTGGGAATCACCCTGGTATCACGCTGACACCGCTTCCTGCCACACCGGCCAGCGCAGAGGCAACTCCAGTGCCCAAAGATGCAGCAAGGACACGCGTGCGATGGGATGCAGCAAGGACACAGGGCACGCCAGTAAGATGCAGGACACATGTATTTGCAGTTTCCCATTACGAGCACAACGAGTGACAGCGTGGCATGGGCACAAACGCATGCGGTAACGGCTGCGCGTCCAGCACACCAGGTTCACACTCACTACAGCGTCGCTGGGCCTATGGTGCGGTCTCCTGTGTTCTGTGCGGGAGCAGGGATGGCTGGCCTTGGCGCAGGGGGCGGTGGCAGTAGTGGCCAGCCAACGGCACAAGAATGCGCTGTAACCTGCATGCTGCGGCAGATGTCAGCCGCTCGATTGCCTTATGGCGGTACGTACCTGACTTTTGTCGGCGAAGCGCGTGGAAGAGAGACAGCTGCTGCTCGGGACGGGCATCCCCCGAATTGGCGGCACAAACGGTCATGTCTCGACATTGCCCAAGAAGCCTTGCGCGGCCCGCACGCATGCAAGGAGTCCATCGTTGAGCGTTTGATCGCGAAAGTGACCGACCTCCAGGGTGGCACAACGCAGGGGCTCGCGACGTCCAGCGCCTCTTGGCCACCTGAACTCCTTCCGTCCAAAAATGTCTGGCCGGTGCGTATGTCGCGGCTATTAGCCCGAAAGTCGCAGACCACATTACAATACACCGAAATGCGCTCAATGGTGGGCAACGCAGAAGAGCCGGATTACCAACGATACCGCTGGTTGTTGAACGCAGTCGAGGACTAATTACTGTTTGGCGCTTTGCTTCGATACGCACATGAAGGAAATGCACGGATATTGCCTTCCGACGACCCCACTGCTGGAGTAATTCTCATCCGCATCAACCGCAGAAACCCGCAGCAATTGCATGTTACGTTCGGGGACACGCGATCACATGCTTTCATCGTCGAGCCAATGCAGGGGTTGAGCACTCACTCCAAAACATCAGCCTTGAAAAATTAACGCAACCTTCAGCTTAGAAATCAGAAGCTTCATTCCCCGGTCGCGAGGTAAGCGATGATTCGAAGCCATTGCAAGTCTTCTCGGAGACGCAGAATGGTTCATCTTCCCGGAAGCCATACCTTGTGAACACGACATGCGCTGCATCCAGTTACTGCCACTGCCACGTGGCCTGGTCCGGGAAGCTCGAGAGGGCAGCGTTGTGCTGCCATTGCGGAGGCCGTCATCACTGCCGGCCTCTGCCGGCGGGAAAAGGATCCCCAGTTCCCCACGTGCGCTGGATCTCCTCAGTTCCATTGAGTGGCAAGTAACTGCGCACTCCAAACGCGATGCAGCTCATGGTTCCTGAGTTGCTTCCTGTAAAGCATCATAAGAGTTCCTTAGTTTTTACTAGTGTCGTCCAGATCTCTACTGTATGCTTGCCTTTTGGCAAAAAATCTGTCTTTAATATGGGAACGACTGATCACGAGACTGGCCAAATGCAGAGACGTCTTGCCGACGAGGGAAACCCTATAACGGAGCATGCAAGGATGGTGCCTTCGACCGGGCGACCTCGTTAAACCTGCTAAGCTCAGGCCTCAGCTGTTGTGGAGCTCGAACAATCGCGCGGCGTACCCTCAAGGCGAAGCCAAACGGCAATTGCGGCGCACGATTCCGTTGTGCCTTGTTAAGTGAAGGCTATTTTCATGCGGCTCCTCACGTAATTAGGCGGTTCGTGCAATTTCTGCGTTATGACGCGTGAAAACAAGGCGGCTCTTACAAATTCTGCCGCAATCTCCGGGGGCCACTGCACCAAAGAAGGCAAAATAGAGGGTGTCAAGCATAACGGAGGGGTTGGCTGTCTGTTACCGCAGGGACAGCAGAGTAGTAACAGGAATGAACAGCATCCCAGCTGGGATGACCTGGCCTTAGTTAATGCTTATGAGAACGCCATTCACAAATACCAGACATCCCATTTCCCCGAATTCTCAGTAGCTAACCCTCGTGGTGAGCCTCCTGCCGAAGTAGGCCCCACCAAAGCAAACGCCGCGCGCGTGTCCGAGGTAGAAATGGATCGAACCACCAAGCGGCAAGACGGCGCGGGTGGCGTCGATGAACACGTAAGCTACGCAGGCAACCATCCAAACGGGCTTGACCTGTATGGCGACGACGATGATGATTCTGGGACGCTAGAAGGGGAGCCCGAGGATAACCCGAGCGACGCCGAGCAGCAGGAGGACGGCTACCTGCAGGCACTGCAGGAGGAGGACGAGGCGGCCGTTTACAAGGAGGACGAGGACGAGGAGGTGGGGGTGGGAGGGAGAGGAGGGGGAAAGGGGGGCGAAGAGGGCGAGGAGGAGGAGGAGGAGGTGGAGGGTTTGGACGATGATGAGGACTTGTACGAGCAAGACCAGAGGCAGTATGTTGAAGAGGAGGATGTTGGAGAGGAGGGGGATGGGGAGGAGCACGACCCTGGGGTTGACCCTGGCTACTATGGTCAGCACTGGCATGCCAGCACGTCGCCTGCCAAGGCCATGGGCCAGCACCCGGGCGCGTACAACGGGATGGATGAGGTTGCTGCGCGGGTGGCAGCACTGCAAGTGTCCGGCCAGGGGCATGACTTCCTGCCGGCAGGGCCAGGGTATTTCCCGGGCCCCGGCGTGGGCCCCTGGGACTGGCACGCGCCCACCCACCCCTTCCGAGCGGGCGAGTACGTCCAGGGGGCAGCGCGAGGAGCTGCACCCGAGTATGGCCCCACCGACGCCGCACACGGGTACTCTGCCGGCACCCGCGTTTATGCTGGCGCCAGCAGCAGTGCAGGCACCCCGCATCGCGGGGCCATGGCCGCAGGTGCTGCCCAGCACAGGCCCCCGCCCCCCCCTGGGGTCTCGGCCAGCCCCTTCTACCCCCACAGCGAAGGGCACGGCCTCCCCCCCTCTCCTGCCCTGGCTGCGTCCATGGAGGGGGGGGCGTTTGCTGGTTACTTCTCCCGCCCGCCCAGGGCCTACCCTGGCATGGGCCCCCTCCACCCCCATGAGGCGCAACCCCAATGGCAGCCGGCGCCCGCCCCTGATGCCCCCCGGTGGGCCCCCTGGGCGCCCCATGGTCCTGCAACCGTGACGCAACCAGCGGCTCCGAGGCAGCAGAGGTTGCGGGGGCTAGCACTGGCGTACGTGGCCGGTGTTGCGGGGGTCCCTGGGGGTGCGTACCCCTGGGTACCCCTGGGTGGCGGTGCTCGCTACGTGGCGCCCGCTCGGCCGGCACCGAACCCCAACTGGCAGGGGGGGGAGGCGCGCACGGCGCATGAAGGGGCGTACGCGTACGCTGGTGGGTACGTATCGCCGGGGGCGGATGGGTGGAGCATCGGCGCGCCCCCCACACGGCTGTACTCCCCTTATCGTGGTTTGTTCCATGCACCCGCGGGGCCCATGGCGCCAGGAGGTCGGCATCCACCACCGCCATGGGACGCATCCAGTCCCTACGATGCGATGCCATTGGACAGCTACTTCCCCTGGGCAGATGGTGAGCTGTCGCGGGCGCAAGCATCAAGCTGGCCGCGCCAAATGACGACACCTGGTGGTCCGAGGACCGGAGGCATGGGCTACCAAGCGGCCATTCCCAACACGATGTTTGTGCCACCAGGGCAGGGTGTGGGCATGGGAGCGCGCCAGGTGGCGGACCGCCCTTCTGCCAGCTCATCTGGCCGCCGCCGCGGGACCCACGCTCAGCCAGGTGGCGCCCCTGGCCGCGCGGACGTGGGTGGTGGTCGCGAGCCCCTCTCTGGCCCCTCTCTTCCCAGGGACGGGGGGGCCAGGGGCATGGGAGCAGAGGCCAGCGGGGTGCCGGGGTATGGCTACGGGGACGAGCTGGGGGGGGGCAGCATGGCGGACGGGGTTGGCGAGGATGATGGGGATGAGAATGGGGCTGGTGTGGAGGATGCGGGGGACGGTTGCCAGGGGTCAACCGAGAGACAAGGGTCGATGCACACCGAGTCCAGCGGGGGCTCAGATTTCGCCACCTCATCGTCGCACCGGCAGCGGGACCGCACGGGGGCTGCGGGGGCCGAGGATGAAGGTGGGAGTGGGCCACCCCCACCTCCGCCCCCGTTTGCGCCGCTCCCTGACGACATGGAGCTCGCCAACCTGCTGATGGCGTGGTATTATGCTGGCTTCTACACCGCGCGCTACAGCAAGAAGCACCCCCTGAAGAGGTGATGGCGTGCGTGCCTTAACCAGGGGACCCTGGAGGAGGTGGTTGGGGTCATATACACGCGCAGTAGCAAGAACAGGCAGTGCCTGTGTTTTCATGAAGCGGGCCACAATACCACTGGATGACAAGGCACGGGGGACGCCTGTGTCTGCACCGACACCTGGCATATACGGCTGGTTGTCTTTTTGATATACGGCAAAGGGCACTAGCTGGCGTATGTGGCAAAAAGGGAACATACTTGCTATTCCTATAATCATGGTTAGAAGAAGCAGGTGTGTTACAGTGACCCAATACATCACTGGGCGGCTCTAGTTTAAGGTGCAGTAGTACCCTTGGGTGGGATGAACAGAGAAAGAAAATCCTGGTGGGTCTAGGCGAAGCGCCTAGCCAGAATAAATACATTATTTAAAGTACGTGGCTGCGTCACGTGAGCATAAATCTTCAATGAATGGGTGGAATAGAAAGGGAGTATCTGTACTAGCCACCTCCCCCCAAGCGGAGGAGGCGTTTTGATGAGTAGTGTAGTTAGACTTTTCTAGATAGAGTTAGGATAGTTCGATCACGCGGCTTCCTCCACCCCATACATCATGGAATATGTGCTACATGACCCCCCCACGGAGGCATGTTATAATTTAATTTAATTTTTAATCTGTACTCCGCGCCCACGTGATTATTAATTAATTAATAGACACGTGACTGGGTCACGTGAGCATAAGTCCTCAGTGGGAGGGGAACATGGGATGGAATGGATGGTATAAGCTATCTAGGTCCTAGTTACAGGGGTGTGGGCACCGCGGCCCGAATCGCTATGAATGCCATACTTGGTCACACGCGGAGCCCCCACAGGCTTGGGGGTGGTCTCCTTCATCACTACTTGCCATCTATCCTTGCGCACCATCTGCCTCCATATTACAGACAAACCAGGAGGCTGCCCGGGGGTGAGCCCGTCACGTCTAGTGTAGCACATGTCCATGCCGAGTCTATCACGAAAAGTCCACGGGTGGCGGCCCTGCCGCGCGCGGCCGGGGGCACGCCAGGTGAGGACATATCGCCCAGGCTGGGCGGGCTTGGTGCCAGCTAGTCTATCTGATGTATCTACCTGATCTGTGCGGGCCAGGTGCCCGGCTAGGCCCAGGCGCCTGTGCCTAATAATGTGGGAAACATAGGGCAAATCAGCGTACAAATCCTCATTACTAATGTGCAAACCAAAGGGGATGTTAAGGGCCTGGCGCAGCATCTTGGTGACGGCGCCGTCGAGTCGTTGCTCCAGCTCCTGCGTCAGTGGCCACGTCTCGGCGCCGTAGGTCAGGATCGTCAGAATGACGACCTTGAAGAGGTCACGCTTGACGATCCGGGGTAGGGTGGGGTTGCTCCACCAGCGGCGGTGGTCATGGAGGTGCGCCCACGCCATGCCGATCCGTGTCGTCATGTCGTCCTCGCAGTCGGGAAGCCAACTGCCGAGCAGCTTGAAGCGGCCTGAAGGAGGGTAGTTGACCTCCGCATCGTCTAAGAGGCGGAGTGTGGGTGGGGGCCCTGCCATGCCGAGGGCCAGGGCCTCCGTTTTGGGGCTGATTTCTAGACCAACCGCCCTAGCCTCGAGCGCCAGGCAGTCCAGCCAAAGTTGGGCAGACTCCGGCTTCTCGATGAGCGTGATGTCGTCGGCATAAATGAGGTCAGCTAGTAAATTCTGCTTGTTAGTCGGCCCCCCTTCCCCAAGCTCGTTCGTGATCGCTAGGCCAGGGGCACGGCCTGCAATGCTAGCAAAGCGAGCACGTGCCTGGCGCATAACATAATCCACTACAATAATAAACAGGTACGGCGACAGGACGCAACCCTGCCAGACGCCGGTCTGCAGTGGGCATGGTGGGGTAATGCCGTGTTGAGTGCGCACCGAAGTGGTCGACCCCTCATACAGCGTGCGGATGACGGTAATCAGGGGAGTGGGGACGCGAGCGCGAGCAAGTACAGCCCATAGAGCGTCCCAGAGAACAGAATCAAAAGCCTTGATGAAGTCGACGAAGATCAAGATTGCGGGAAACTCACCAGGTTGCAGGAGAGCGATTTCCTCGAAGAGGCGACGCGCGACGAAGATGGCCATGACGGTGTTGCGCCCAGGACGGAAGCCCATTTGACTTTCCCCAAGGTGACAGTCGAGAGCAGAACGAAGGCGGTTGAGGATCATGTGCATGAACAACTTAAGTGCGGCGCTCTGGATGCACACTCCTCTGTAGTTGGCGGGGTCGTCAGGGGAACCTTTGTTTTTGTACAGCATAATACGGTAGCTGTGCTGCCACTCAGGAATCGGCGGCGCGTCGGCAAGCAGGATCCGGTTGCAGACGTCAAGCAGGAACCCCGTGAGCGCCGTCAGCTTAATCACCGGGGCTGGGAGCTGGTCAGGTCCAACGGCGGCATAGAAGCGGAGTTGCTTGGCGGCGGTGCTCAGCTCGAGCTCGGTGAACGGCGGGAGCTCGTTGGGGTCGGCCAGGGGTTCCGTCAGGGCTGGGTACGTGTAGTCCTGCTCAGCGGCGGGCGGCGTGGGCGGCGCAGGGCCCACGTGATAGACAAGGAGAAATGGGCTGCCATCTGCGATAAGCAACTTCCTGAGGGGCATGCGCCCCTGTTTTCTCCCCACAGGCCCCGTGGCCCATTCCTAGCCAGGGTAGAAGTCCGCAGGTGGAGGATAGTGCCCCTGAGGATAGCCGCGACACTACCGCCTCGTCTGCCATTACAGTAGAGGACAGCTCGGATGGGGATTATATCACCCTGTAACGTGACTGTAGTGGTCGGGGCATGATGCCTACTCTATTTGTAATTTTCGTGTAATCAGTATTTTTCTAAATGAGATTAGCGTAGTACTCCGTGGCATGCCCATGCATGCGCGTGACATTCAAGTACTTACTTGCTTACTTAGAAAGGGAGTGTCTTAGTAACCTCGAGCTGTATAGGGGCTTGTGGGCGCCATGGCTTGTGCCCGAACCACAACGTTTACTGTATTTGGTCACACACCTCTCCCCCACCAACTGGGGGCCGGTTTTGCATCCAGCTTTATAACTCCTGCCACTTCTCTTTGTGAGTCACCAGCCTCTCGAAGGCGGCCATGGGTACGTGGCCACTTTGCCGCCCACCTCCAGGAGCTTGTCATGTTGCCTTTCGAAGCCGAAGGTTAGGACAAATCACCCTGGTTGGGTGGGCTTGTGCACATGGTGCCAGCTAGCTCCTATATATGATCGATGTATCCACCTGATCAGTGCGAGCCAGGTGCCCGGCTAGGCCCAGGCGTCTAGAGCTCTATAGCCAAAACAGTTGCTGCAATGAGGCATGTTCTTTCCCTATCAGTAATCAACCAACATCACAGGGGTTGTGGGTGAACCCTGGGTATGCCCCTAAAACCCTAGCTCAGGCTCCCGGAGAAGCCGTCGATATTCTCCTGGGCTATCCGGGGCTAGCATGCAACCTATACCCCCACACCCGTCATCACGGCCGAGCGTACAGTCGTCTTGGATAGTCCTGATGACGCGGAGTTTCTAGCTGCGACTTCAGACCTGGGCGAGTGAGTCGCGCCACTTGCCTTCGCGGGTGCATGAAATATCGACGTAGAAAAGATCCTCATCGGGTACTCCGTGGCATGCCTTCAGTGCATGCATGTTCACGCACTTACTTACTTACTTACTTACAACATCACAATGGGCACGAGCCATGGCATTCCGTTGTTATGAAAGTGTCGCGTGCAATCCCCATCACATGCAGCTCCCTAGCTCCTGCCCGGGACGACTCTCAAACGCGCCCTGTTCAAAGTTGTAATATTTGTCAGCCCTGACCTAGTTACGGCAGGGAGGTGAGGGCGTTGACGCAGAAGATGGAGGCTCTGCTTGACAGCTACCACCATCACCAAGATGCTACGCAGAGCGCCGGCCTATTCCATAAAGCTTGCATAGTAGCATGTTTTTGTGCTTATTTGACCTTTTGTTTCCCACCTTGTGAGGCACAGGTGCCTGGCCGCCTGCCAATTAATTAATCAAACAGCGATATCATCAGCTAGTAGCCTGATTTCCACACGTGTTAATTACACAGGTGGATAGTGTCCGTGGGTCGAATCGTCCAAATGTCATGGAGAAGAGGGGACCGTCAAGTCGCACTGACTAGGGTACTGAGAATAACTTCCTGACCAGCTCGTGACATGACTGTGTTTCAGGCCCCATAACAAGTTATGCAGCAGACAAAGGCCACATGATTATGTCATGCGAAGATGAGCAAATGCGGAGATACCTCCACGCTATTAACTCCTTGATACCTCCTTGATATTACCTCATTGATACCTCCACACTATCAATTCTTCCGTGCTGATTTCTGGCCACCGCTCTGCCCTTTCCGTGCATTAGCTTCTTCAGTCTCGTGGCCCTTCCCCTTGTTCCCAGCTCGCAGGAGATCACAGCAATACCTTTCTGGATATCGTAAACTTCTTACTGCCTGCCCATTTGTCCAGTCCACTGGGCAGGGGGCTGGTAAACAGCAAGCTGTGCGCCGCTCGGCACAGGGCCGCCCGCTTCTCCTCATCTCGCAGCCTGCCCACAGTGCCAAGGGCCGCGCATGCACACACAAGGGGTTGGGGTGCGAATAACATGTGTTATCGGTACCAGTTCGGGGGAGATGAAACGGTACAGGGCAATCAACAGAACCTAGGAACCGTTGGTCTTTTAGTACATGCCCTGGAGCAAATAATGATGGAAAGCGACTAGTGATATGCAGCAGCCAGTGCTGATCATAGAAACGTAGCCGAGGGGTACAATTTGCTGGTAATGGCAGTGATGCAGACAGCGGCTAGACCAGGCGTGTCGCACGACGGGTCTATGCCTCACTTGGGACCAAGCAGTGGAGGACCCACAGCACAGGAGCACGCATCGCATGGGAGCGTGATGGGAGAATACATGCAACGTGCATCAAGGCTCATTGTTCTTAAAACAACACAAACGACACCATACAGTTGACGACAGTGAACACACACACAGACACAAACATACACACGCGCGCACACACAATCCCATGCCATAGTGACCACACAAACAAGACATGATGCACCCGCGGGCATGCACACGCAGCTCGGGCATCACACACCCACGATACTGTACTATAGTGACCATGCACGGCAGCAGCATGGACCCACCGTGACGCGAGCGGCAGCAGCGACGATGTCACTCGCGACGCAAGCGACTGATAAAGCGCCACCGCCTGCGCACGGTGGTGTAGGGAAACCAGCGACGAGAGCTCCTGAAACAGGGGGCGGGGTGGGGAGGAGCAGTGCACAGCAGGGGTGGGGAAGGGGCCAGCGCCCAGTTGGGGGTGAGTGTGGGCCACTATTAGGCACGTGTATAGTGACTGCGCTGCTGTGCACTGTATGCCACATGTCATAAGCATCATGCCCACATGGGCACGGTGCATGCAAAATGACAATACCGCTGTACTACAAAGTAGGCAGTTGTCAAATGGTGATGTCCTCTAGCACGCATGTTGTACAGGCTCACCTCCTGCCACGTGTGCTAGCATGCTATAGTGGCTCACCTCATGCCGCGTGTAGGTGATCTCTGCCACGTGGGACCCCAGCTGCCCGCAAGAGCACGCAGGGTCCCTGGTCGATGGCATCCAACTGCCGCCATCCGCAACCCTGTCCACCGCGCCGTGCTGACTACCAGATGGCCCATCCGCAGGCCTCCCTGGCCCGAACGTGGGATGGACAGGTGGCGGCACTCCGGATGAGGAGAGTGGCCGTGGGCTGCTCGCCCCCCGCCCCTCTGCGTGGTCTGGACGGGTGGTCCGAGGCAGCCACGCAGTCCAATGGGCTAGCGCCATACCTGTGAAGGTTTGGCAAGGGGGGAGGGGGGGGCTTACCCAGTTATGTCAAAGGATTTGGTTGTTTTACCCTGGTTGGCCAGCTATGCTAGAGAGCCAACAGGAAGAGAGGGGTGCGTGGCCTAACCGAAAAGGAAACTTTGGATTAAATAGGGAAAAAATACAAAATAACATCTTCAAACTTGAACATAGGTCAACTAGCAGAATAGAGTCTGGCCCAGGGCGTGGACTCGTGGAGCCTACTTTAAGGACTCTGAATAGGACGCAGTCAAGTGAATGCTCGAGAGAAGGGTCCTTCCACGACGGCGGCAAAGTGCTCTGGGCAAAGATGCGTGGGGTGGTGGCAGCATCCCACAGGGTACCACCAAGACACCCGCCATTCCCATCGGCTGGTTGTGGTGGGCAGCCACCTGGCGCGCGATGCATCCCCCCAGTGAACCACGTGCCACAGTGCAGGGTCGGAAAGCCACGCGCCACACTGCAGGGTGGAAGAACTATGCGGCGGCGCGAGGCCAGGTCCAAGTACGCTGCACGTATGCAGTCCAGGTATGCCTCGCACAGGGAGCTGTGCTGGCTGCCCGCTATGTGCGTGCCATAAATGCAAGGAAAAAACGACCAAGCTCGCTCGCTGGTACCAAAGGGGAGAATCGGACGCCATACCGCGGTACAGCAACAAGAGCGACAGGAAGGGTACCGGGATGTGGGCATGGCGAGATGCTCCCTATCAACCCCGCCGTGCCGACAGGTAGACCTATTAACTGGCTGTTTGCGACAAGCCCGGAGCGAGTGTGCAGGGGGGGGCGGGGTCAGACCCCCCCCGCCCCCCCACCCCTGGAAAGGGGAGGGGGGGGTTGAGGGTCCGAACCCCCCCACCCCCTGGTACTGGTCGAGGGGGTAGGGGCGGGTCGAGACCCCCCCACCCCCTGCCCCCCTTCTGCAGTACTAGCAGGGGAAATAGGGGGGGGGGTGTTGAGGGTCCGACCCCCCCCACCCCCTGGTAGGGGATGAGGGGGAGGGGGTGGGTTGAGACCCCTCCCCCCCCTCCCCCCCCCTCGAGGGGGGGAGGGGGGGCGGGGTCAGACCCCCCCCACCCTCCCACCCCTGGTCAGGGGGGGGGGCGGGAAGTGCTCACTCGCTCCGGGCTTGTCGCAAACAGCCAGTTAAGTTCAGGCACTTGTGCGACAAGGGGGGAAGATGGGGAGGAGGGAGGAGGGAGGAGGAAGAGTGGCCAACCAGGCGAAGAAGAAGATAAAGGAGGGGAAGACAGGGGCCAGAAAATAACAAGGGGACCCCAAGGAGATCCATGGGCACGTACGGTGTGCCGGCGTGCAGCATTGCGGCAGCAGCCACGCGCCGGATGCCGGAAGCGAGGCGTTCCCATATGTGTTACAATGACTGACTGCTGACAACGTCATCATGGCTCCGCCGCCACCATCCACGCTCCCAGCCCCTCTATCTGCCCGAGACGCAGCAGTCACTGCCTGCCCGGCCCCGTGCTGCGCGGCCCTGGTACCCCTGGCCGTGGCCCCAGGTACAGGCTGCGCGGGCAGGCTGCTCCCATCGGCGCCTGGCCCGGTCCCTGGCCCCACCTGGGACAGGAACGCGCGCAGGCAGCGGTTGCGGTGGCAGAGCGCCGATTCTGTGCGCCGAGGGATACCTGCGCGCCGGCACGCAGGGCACGACCCACCGCGGTGACAGGCACAGCGCCACCCGACGTGAGAAAGCGGGCCACAGGGCTGTGTCGCCAAGCAGAAAGCGGGCCACAGGGCTGTGTCGCCAAGCAGAAAGCGGGCCACAGGGCTGTGTCGCCAAGCAGAAAGCGGGCCACAGGGCTGTGTCGCCAAGCAGAAAGCGGGCCACAGGGCTGTGTCGCCAAGCAGAAAGCGGGCCACAGGGCTGTGTCGCCAAGCAGAAAGCGGGCCACAGGGCTGTGTCGCCAAGCAGAAAGCGGGCCACAGGGCTGTGTCGCCAAGCAGAAAGCGGGCCACAGGGCTGTGTCGCCAAGCAGAAAGCGGGCCACAGGGCTGTGTCGCCAAGCAGAAAGCGGGCCACAGGGCTGTGTCGCCAAGCAGAAAGCGGGCCACAGGGCTGTGTCGCCAAGCAGAAAGCGGGCCACAGGGCTGTGTCGCCAAGCAGAAAGCGGGCCACAGGGCTGTGTCGCCAAGCAGAAAGCGGGCCACAGGGCTGTGTCGCCAAGCAGAAAGCGGGCCACAGGCGCTGCCCACACTCATGGCGTAGACGGATGGCGGACACTTGCGTTTCCCTGAAGTTGGGTCTGCGTTGTACCATGGAAAGTGTGCGTTCGATGGGCGTGGTGATAACCCCGCGGTGATAAACCTGGGGGCCATGGGCCCCGAGATAGTGGAATATTTCTTCAAATTTCTTGCTAGGCTTGTCAGTGCACGTTGATATTCCGACCTTGTCGCACTTGGGGTAGCAATCCACGGTGATACCGCTGCCGCACACAGGTGCCCCCAACCACCTCCAACCCCAGCCCTCCCAGGCGCCCAACCCCCCAACCCCAGCTCACGCCACGCACCTGCCAGCTGGTCCGCGTGGGTCAACTCGGCCAGCTCCGCCTTGAGCCCCTCCCTCACGCGCGCAACGGTAGCCGCCAGTGCCACCGCCCGCAGCAGTTCCGGCCCTGGACCAGCCCAACCATGGCACACCAGTGATCCGAAAGTGACGCAAAAGTGGTCAAAAGTGAACCGAACGTGACCTGAAGGGTGACCAAAAAATTGGCCTGCAAACAGCACGCAACCTCAGCCTCATGAGTGAAGGCCACAAGCCAGGATGGACGCATGCAGATGCGCAGCACACAACACATGTGCGCCGAGGCAGGAGGATATGGTCCAATGGCCGGAAGCAGAGCAGCCTGGTGCATGCGCCAGGCACCACTCATCCAGGAACGTGCTGACCGCCACCTGGGCTGGCCCCATGGAGCCCTTGCAGTCTAAATATAGCAGCTGTCAGCTCACATCGCACAGGCGCAGATGCACACCCAGCGGCCATGGGCTGCCACATGCGCACACGATTACACGATTACCGTACCGTGGCCAGCGGAGGGCCATCATGCAAGGAGCAGCGGAGGGCCAGCGTGCAAGGAGCAGCGGAGGGCCAGCGTGCAAGGAGCAGCGGAGGGCCATCGTGCAAGGAGCAGCGGAGGGCCATCGTGCAAGGAGCAGCGGAGGGCCATCGTGCAAGGAGCAGCGGAGGGCCATCGTGCAAGGAGCAGCGGAGGGCCAGCGTGCAAGGAGCAGCGGAGGGCCAGCGTGCAAGGAGCAGCGGAGGGCCATCGTGCAAGGAGCAGCGGAGGGCCATCGTGCAAGGAGCAGCGGAGGGCCACCGTTCAAGGAGCAGCGGAGGGCCATCGTGCAAGGAGCAGCGGAGGGCCATCGTGCAAGGAGCAGCGGAGGGCCAGCGTGCAAGGAGCAGCGGAGGGCCATCGTGCAAGGAGCAGCGGAGGGCCATCGTGCAAGGAGCAGCGGAGGGCCATCATGCAAGGAGCAGCGGAGGGCCATCGTGCAAGGAGCAGCAAAGAGCCGTATGTTTTGGTGACCAAGCCGTTGCACACGCGAAGTCGGTGTGGATGCACCAGGCGTTGCCGCACGTGTGCTGGGTGGCCACGAGGGCCAAGACCAGAGGGGAGGCCCGGGGGTGCAACGCCTACCAAGACGACTGGAAGAGCCAGCACATGGCACCACCACCACGCCAGGGATACTACATACTGCGACAGCAACAGGGACAGGAACAGCTTCGGTGACAGGGGCGAGAGACAACTGCGGACGCAAAACGAGCTGCTGAAAGTAGCCTTCGGAAACTGAGTCGTGCGGAACCAGCAGCAACTAGGGGAATGGTGACCTGGTTCATGAGGCTTTAAGGAAATACAGCACGCTATATATATTCAACGTCATATATAGCGCCAGAATCGTGCATAGTGGCCGGGCATGACACTTAGCGCAAAAAGGACAACTATGCGCGACACGCCAGGGGCACCCACCTGGCGCGCCCAAGTGCCCGCCCACCTCCCGCATCCAGGCAGGCTCAGGGTCCCTGACCGACGGCTCCGCCAGCATCTGCAGCAGCGCACCCTGCTGCTCTGCGGCCGCGGCAGCACACACCCCCCACCCGCGCGCCGAACGCAGGCTCAGCGGGACGGGCACCTGGCCAGGGTCCCCTGACCCCATCCGCAGGAGGTCTGCGTAGGGACCCGCCTCGTACCCTGCACCGTGCGCCAGCACACCGGGGCGATATCGCGCCGATGCGGGAGGTCTCCCCAGGCCCCCACATTCCAAGGGCCCTGCCTCCCCTTGCCTGCCCCCGCTGGCACCCGTCATGTCCTCAGTGGTCTGGCTAGATGGCACCGACAAGGGCCCGTGTGAGGGGATCTGGGGCATCCCTACCCCAGCGAGGGTGTGATGAACGGACCCCACCGCAAGGGTTCCAAACCACAAGCACGGTGAGGCAGGCAGCATAGGGCAGTATGGGAGGGCACAAGGAGGGGGGGCACCCAGGCAAACCAGGGCAGGGCGTAGGGTGCACGTGGATGCCAGCTGTTAAGGAAACCCAGGTTAAACCAAGACTGTTCATGGGTGCATGAAGGGAAAGAGTCATGAAGAGAATAGGCCATGGAGGCCTGGGCAGGTTGGGAAGCGCTTGAACTGCCGTTGAGGTAGGATGAAACACTACTCAGCTATTCTTAGCTAGCTAGCGCACCATAGGAGAGATTATTGCAGAGACTATAAGGGCAAAAAAGCTGACCCGCATGCTGCCTTGATGGCCCAATGCCGTGCACAAAACTAAGCAGCGATTTTGCCCAGCATCGTGACATGTAGTAGCGCAATGTGGCCCCATGGCCCCGCACCAACAACATAACCGTAGAACCACCCTCCCAACGACGCTCAAAACATGTGCCTTGGAGATAAAGCACAAAGAACATGTGCATGTTGTGCACATCACATGCTGACCCGTGTCTGGCAGGCTAAGCAAGACAGTAAGTAAGTAAGCAAGCAAGCAAGCAATCAAGCGAGGAAGGAAGGAAGGAAGGAAGGAAGGAAGGAAGGAAGAAAGGGAGGGAGGGAGGGAGGGAGGGAGGGAGGGAGGGAGGGAGGGAGGGAGGGAGGGAGGGAGGGAGGGAGGGAGGGAGGGAGGGAGGGAGGGAGGGAGGGAGGGAGGGAGGGAGGGAGGGAGGGAGGGAGGGAGGGAGGGAGGGAGGGAGGGAGGGAGGGAGGGAGGGAGGGAGGGAGGGAGGGAGGGAGGGAGGGAGGGAGGGAGGGAGGGAGGGAGGGAGGAGGAGGGAGGAGGGAGGGAGGAGGGAGGGAGGGAGGGAGGGAGGGAGGAGGGGGAGGGAGGAGGGAGGGAGGGAGGGAGGGAGGGAGGGAGGGAGGGAGGAGGGAGGGAGGAGGAGGGAGGGAGGGAGGAGGGAGGGAGGGAGGGAGGGAGGGAGGGAGGGAGGGAGGGAGGAGGGAGGGAGGGAGGGAGGGAGGGAGGAGGGAGGAGGGAGGGAGGGAGGGAGGGAGGGAGGAGGGAGGGAGGGAGGGAGGAGGAGGGAGGGAGGAGGGAGGGAGGGAGGAGGGAGGAGGGAGGGAGGGAGGGAGGGAGGGAGGGAGGAGGGAGGGAGGGAGGGAGGGAGGGAGGGAGGGAGGGAGGAGGGAGGGAGGGAGGGAGGGAGGGAGGGAGGAGGGAGGAGGGAGGGAGGGAGGGAGGGAGGAGGGAGGGAGGGAGGGAGGAGGGAGGGAGGGAGGGAGGGAGGGAGGGAGGGAGGGAGGGAGGGAGGAGGGAGGGAGGGAGGAGGGAGGGAGGGAGGGAGGGAGGAGGGAGGGAGGAGGGAGGGAGGGAGGGAGGGAGGGAGGGAGGGAGGGAGGGAGGGAGGGAGGTCCGAGGGAGGGAGGGAGGGAGGGAGGAAGGAAGGAAGGAAGCAAGCAAGTGCTTGCATGTCATCGTTTGCCAGACTAGGGATCCGTGGAAAGGATATTTGGCGCATGGCGGCGAGAAAATCGTCACCACTTTCGCAGCCACCCCCTGCCAGCTCGCCCCTCGGTCCGCCGCCCGTCATCCTTGCCGCTGCTTCCACCCTCGCTTCTGCTTCCACCCGGCACACCTCCCGCAGCTCCGCCAGCTCGCGAGACCTCGCGAACAGATCGCTGGGGAAGCTGGGGAACCGCGCTGGTACCGAGGGCACAGCGGGCGCACCGGGAGCATGCGCTACGTTGGCTGCTGGCGCCCCCCCCCCTGGCAGAGGCAGCGCTGGTCCTGGGGGTGGCACTGTCGGCGCCGCACCTGGCATCGACACGGATGATGTCATGGAGGTTGGCCCCAACAACGCTTTGGCCAATGGAGGCTCCCCTACCCCATAGGGGCTGCCGTGCGAGGCCGTGGCACCGTTTGCAGCCGCCTGCCTCGCCACAGAAGCACCTGCAGCGCCGGGTTTGCTGCTGCCGCCAGCTGCCGCCGCACCACTGGCCGAGGGAGGCCGCCCGGGTCCCGCGCTGTCCCTCTGGTTCAACGACGACGGGCGGCCAACCCCCTGGGGCACCCCCACGGGCGCCGCCTCTTGGACCGCTTTCCGCGCCACTCTGAAGTCCTGTAGGAAGGGCATCTTGGCCGCTGGCTTGCTCGCTGTGGCCGATGGCTGCTTACGCGGTGCCTCCCCACCACCCTGGGCCCCTGGGGCCTTGGCCTTGCTGCCAGGAGGCTCTCTACTTGGCGGCAGCAATGGTGAGGTACTTGGGTTGGCAGATCTGGCTGCCGCTGCTGCCGCCAACAGGGATGATGCTCGCACCACCTTACCTTGCCCGGGGGCTGGAGCGGTGGGCAACCCAGCCCGCGCAAGGCCCGCGGTGGTACCCGAGAGGGTGCGCCGTACGCCGCTACTGCTGGCAGACGACCCTGTGGCCCCAGGGTTTGCCCCCTTGGCCGTGGACGGTCCTTCAGGCGGCAGTTTCCCCTGTCGTGTTTCGACACGGGTCGTGCGATGACGCAGGGGGGTGGATCGTGAAACATGCTCGCCAACACAGGTCCAGCAACACTCAGGCATGACTACTCAGGTGTCGGGCATGTGTCCAAAACAGGCCATGACATGACACAGGCCATCCACTACTCCCCCCGCATGTAGTGCGCTAGGCTTATCCGCATCAACGCCTACACCGCTGGCCCCAAGCTTGGCGGCCCCATTCCGCCACTTGTTCGTTCACCCATCAAACCAGCACAACAAGCGTACGGCTATCTAGGGTCCGCCTATCTAGGGTCCGCCTATCGAGGATGCGCCTATCGAGGTTGCGCCTATCGAGGATGCGCCAAAATGGGGGAGTCATTCATGCCGCATGCTCCATGTCCATTGATGCCTAAAGCTACATGCCCCAAGCTTGCGCGGCTGTGTGGCATGCCAAGGGGCTCATCAGGAAGCAAAAGGGAAGCAAAAGGGAAGCAAAAGGGAAGCGAAAGGGAAGCAAAAGAAGAGGTCACGAAAGATTGCGTCCCACCTGAGTGCGTTTCTCGCGTATGCGACGCGCCTGCGCCAAGATGGCCTCGATGTCGGTGGCACCGCTGGGTTCTGGCACCCTGGCAATGCTGGCATCTGGATCCGAAAGGCCTCCCTCGCCCTCCCTGCCAAGGGGGCCACCGGCTGGCTCAGAAGGCGTGCTGCCTGCGAGTGCCAAGATGGAGGCAACGTAAAAGGTTCGTATCTTTATTTTATGGTTCATTACCAGACGTGCACCCCCACAGGTTCACAAGCCCAGCCCTGCCATGACCCGCACCGCTGGACACGACACAAGCAGTGCCACGCCTTGCGGTTCACGCAAGGGCGAGGCGACAAGCCACAGGGACACCTGCGGTCTCCCTGCACACAATCACAGCCAGTTCTGTGTGAAGTTCCATCCCCCCCCCCAGCTAGAGAAACGGAACATTCCACGCAGATGTAACTTATCGGTAGAAGGAAACTAGATCCGATCCCCCGTGCCTTCTGATGGACGTTTAAACAGCATTTGACAGCCCTCGTCACGCCTGATCGAGTGGCATCATCCCGCGGCCCACACTTCCAAGTTTGGGCAAGTCTCAGGGCTTGAGTGTCGTCTGCCCGCTTGGTCACAGCAGGATAGGATCCCAACCGACGTCAAACATGGCTCTTGAATTCTACCCAGGCCTAGTACCGATACCGATCGATATGGCACACATGGCAACGTAGGGTGGTAGCGGGTTGCGCCTGTTGTCCCTCGCCGCGCCGACCTGGCCAAACTGGCCAAAAGCAGCAAGTTGGCGTCCCCCAGGCCTCAAGTTTGTCATTTTTTTCCACGTTAACTCCATCCGCACCAGGTGAGTTAAACTTGCCGACAAAACGTTCGCAGTGGAACCTTAAGCGGACATGGAAGCATACAAAAAGGAAGTTAACTTAATGCGGAACTAACTGTAGCACTGGTGCTGCCACCATGCGATGCGTCACTGGTCCCCACCCCCCACGATGGTGAGCCCACAGAAATATGCAACGTGGGCCGCAGTGTTGGTGGTGGGCATACACCAGCTGTACCAGTTTGGCACACCGCTTTTTCCCACAATCCCTTGGTCAACCCTCCTGCGGCATGGCTGGGGGCCCTGCCGCCCTGGCCTCGCATGGTGACCGCCAACTAGTGCGCTATGCTCCATGGACAGGCCGGGTGCCATGACCTTTACTCGCCCCCGCCACAACTGCCATCTCTAGCACCAGGGGCACTCTGTTCTGTTGCGCTGGCGCCATTGACCCTGGGCACGCTACTGGCACGCGTACCGGCAAACCTATGGCCCCTCATCCGTCCCGCTTGGTTGACAGATGCAAGTCGCACGCTTGTACACCATCTCATGCACATGCCTCCACACTCGTACACAAGCGTGGGCTCAAAGGCCCTGGTAACCCCGCAACGCAACCTGATTGATGTGCAGAGAGAGAGTCACGCCCACGCCCACGCCCACGCCCACGCCCACGCCCACGCCCACGCCCACGCCCACGCCCACGCCCACGCCCACGCCCACGCCCACGCCCACGCCCACGCCCACGCCCACGCCCACGCCCACGCCCACGCCCACGCCCACGCCCACGCCCACGCCCACGCCCGCGCCCGCGCCCACGCCCACGCCCGCGCCCGCGCCCACGCCCACGCCCACGCCCACGCCCACGCCCGCGCCCACGCCCACGCCCACGCCCACGCCCACGCCCACGCCCACGCCCACGCCCACGCCCACGCCCTTGCCCGCGCCCACGCCCACGCCCACACCCTCGCCCGCGCCCACGCCCTCGCCCACGCCCTCGCCCACGCCCACGCCCACGCCCTCGCCCACGCCCACAAAGGACACATGCACACGCACACGCATATGCACACAGCTAGAAACTTCTCCAATACTCCAATGAATCTGGCCAGCATGCCATCCCCACATCCCCAAACCACAATTTGCACCTGCAGGGTCCCGCTCGTCCCTCGCACTGATGGGGCGTGCATGCATGGCAGCCACCACCGCCGTCGCCGGCCTCGCATGCTTCGGTGCTGACGTCAGCACTGCTGGAGAGGCAGCAGCATCAGCCGCTGCTAGCCGCGCAATTGTTGACGTGGCACTTGCTGCAGGTTGTTGCTTGGCACCAGTGGGCGCTTGGTGGTCGTGCTGCTGCTGCTGTTGCTGTTGCTGTTGCTGTTGCTGTTGCTGTTGCTGTTGCTGTTGCTGTTGCTGTTGCTGTTGCTGTTGCTGCTGCTGCTGCTGCTGCTGCTGCTGTTGTTGTTGCTGCTGCTGTCTGTGAAGCAGGTTGCAGACAATGCAAGGACAATCAAAGCCATCCCCATACGATACGTTTAACTCTGGTGGACGCCGCCGACACTTCCTTCGAATGCCTGTTCAGAAATTTCAGCAAGCTAGCGACATTGGCCTTCATGCCTGTCAAGCTTTCACAAATCGCCAGGGACTTCTATGTCGCAGTGTTTACCGAAATTGCCGAATGAAGCGCCGGCTGGCCCGCAGATCTTCGCAAGCACGATTGTAGACAGCAGCCAAGCTATGCACCCGAAGGTACACATCTCCAAGGTAAGCTAATATTCCTTCTAAAGCGGCGACCACCTCCTCCTCCTGGACTGCACCTTCCGGAACCCGTGGCGCCACGTCATCCATGTCGATACGCGGAATTTATGCCACAACCAGGCCGTGGGCCTCAAAATATGTATGCACTGAAATTGCTCTCAGCCTGCTTAGCAAATGTCATGAAATCTGCATTTCTGCACGATGCAAAAGATAGTGTTTCCGCGTTAAACTTGGAAGCCAAGGCGATTGGTACAACTAGCATCACGTCAACACTATGTTGCTGGCTTGTCCAGAGTCATAGATGCCACCAATGTCAGTAAAGCAAACGCGCAAAGTCCAATGCTTCTCTTGCCGTCCTCCGCAGTTCATCCAGCCTTTCTACAATTACGCTCATCGCGCGCGGCAAGTCAGTAATACTCGCAAACTCGTCAGTGACCTCTCCATCTCCTCATGATTGCGAAACCTTGTCAATTGACCAGACTGTTTTACGCCCGTGCGCACAGTGTTTCACGACATCTTGTATTAAATCCAGCTTTCCTTGACATCAAATTTGCTATTTTAGTGATTTCTTACCATCGAAATTCAACAAATCCTTGCGCCAATAGCCTCGCCATAATTGGCCGTGGAAGCAGTGCAAATGAAAAATTCTGTCCATGTCCTGAAGGTAGCGCCTGCCTGCTAAACCTGTCAGATGCGTGCACACTTGGCGCTTGCGCAATGCCCGCCGTACTCTGCCGTCATGTGGGGAGTGGCCGGCATCACTCGGTTTGATTTTCGCGCGTATCTCGAAAAACAAATTAAAATGGTCTGAGCATTCTTGTTCGTAAATATGGCGAGCTGTCTGCCCCAAACTTGCTCGAGACTTCAATAATTTAAATTGCCCAGAGCCAGTTGCCACTAGTCGCGATTTTGAGATGTTACGATTTATTTGACGCCTGTAACCAGCTGGGTCTCTGGTTTTTATCTGCGCTGGTGTTATTCGTGGTGCTAGTCCATCCGATATCTGGGCGATTAACACCATTTTGCTGGTTGGCCGCGAGACCGGTTCCCGACAGATGCCCCGAATCCATGCCGGTAAAATCCAACCAGCTGTCATTTGTGGCACCTCCATTGTATTCCGCGCCGGTGGATAATTACTCCAAGGAGATTCCTGCCGGACCTTCAATCGTGGTTAAAAGGCCTGCAGATCAGCTGCGATTTTCAACCTCAGAAAGCCAAGGCGACCCGCCCAATCGGGGATACACAAGCGGGTCCTATAACCCGCCTGCTTCCGCGGTCCATGGTAGGTTGACGGGTGACGCCTCGGCTCCATCCATCCATCGTGGCATATCCTCCCAAAGCCCGGTGGAAACCGGTGTCAAGGATGCGGCAAGCTGCGATAATTCTGCGCCCAACCAAACCTTCGGTGGTATAATCCTGCACGGGGAAGGCACCCCCCCAAAACGACCGGTCTCTGGGAAGCAGGCGGGTAGGGGACCGAAGCCAGCAGCGCGAGTCAACGCTGCCGGGACAAGCGACTTGGCCGCTGCTCCTGCGAACCCCCCTCGGCCACTGTCCAAACGGGGCCAGCAATGGGTGGACAACGCGCTTGCAGGCCCCGACCCGTTTTGGAGTGAAACCCCAGGCTCGTACGTGAACGCTGACGGCAGAAGCGCGATGACATCAGCGGGACCCGGCCGGCCTGTCGGTGGGGCCCATGCCCCTGGTACCGCCAGCTCATCAAGGGCCCCCGCCCGTATCCAGGCCGGGCCATCCCCGGACGAATGGGAGGCGTTGAAGAGCGTGCCAGCGGCACACGGTTCGCAACCCCAGCACCCTGGCTGGGACAGCTCCACCCACGTCCCTGGCGTGTTCGACCTGCGGGACGGGCTGGTCCGCGTCCACACCTGGAAGGTGGCGGACGGCAAGCTGGGGTTCAGCCCGGGCGTGCTGCAGAACCTGCTCCGGGAGTCCCACACAGGGCGCCGGCTGGCGGTGGCGTCCACGCTGGTGAAGCAAGAGCTGATGCTGGCTACCGCAGGCAGCCTACGCAAGGGTACTCCGCATCACCTTGCCAGCAACCCTCACAACCCTAGTGCTTACCCCTTTGCCGCCGCAAGCAACCTGCGCACTGCTGCTGCTGCCCCTGGGGTTGCGGCAACCAGCGGCCAACCTCCGCACGCCAAGGATGTGCCTCGGGCCTCACAAGGGGGGCGCCCTGGATACCCTGTGGAGGGCCACAGGAGCGGGGGCGGCCCCGCTGCCAACCACACGTCGACGCCTGGCGCTCGTCCGCGCGCGCCTCACCCATCGGTGGTGGTGCCGAGCGACGCACAGCAGGTGGCCCAGGTGAATGCTGATATGATGCAGTATGTTGACATTATACAGTATTATACAGTATTATGCAGTATAATACAGTATTATACAGTATTACACAGTATTATACAGTATGCGCAGCATTCGGTTGAACGATAGCAGGCTCCGCCACAGTGGGGCCAGGGCCCAACGGTGGCTGGTGCGAGACCAGCCAGAGGGTAGAATGCGCATGCATGGGCGGTGGTGGTGGGTGGTGTCCAACGACATGTACCCTATCACAACCTGTATCCTTGGGGTTATCCTTCCTCCGTTGGGCTTGCTCCGCTGGACTTTGCGCTTGCTTTCGCTCCACATGGCCCACAAAACTCCTTTGCTTTAGCGCAGGAGGGAAGTTCGGGCACATTCTTGGTCAGAACTTCTTGGGTGCACACAGGCTCAAGAGATTGCTGGCCATCTGACTCAAGATGTTGGCACAAAGCAGCGGCC
The DNA here is from genome assembly GCA_009746045.1 of Mesostigma viride. NCBI lineage: Eukaryota > Viridiplantae > Streptophyta > Mesostigmatophyceae > Mesostigmatales > Mesostigmataceae > Mesostigma > Mesostigma viride. The sequence continues at coordinate 4,508,457 of RPFO01000050.1, read as the reverse complement.
TGTCAGGTTGCTTGCCTACGGTACACAGGGGCCACACGTAGCTGCATGGGTGGAGTCCCCTGGGTGTGTGAGCATGCGCGCTGGCACGCCACACACTGGCTTGCCAGTTCGGTATTGCAAGTACTTGATGAGAGATGTGTTTATGAGGAGTTGTGGGCGAGCGAGCATACAGTGCCGTATGTCAAGGTGTGGCGAGTCGTGGGCAAGCGAGCGTGAAGTGCCGTGTGTCAGTGTCTGGCCCTGGCCTCACTCAGGGGCTTCCATCCCCATGGCCCACGCGTGGGTGGCGGAGGTTACCCCTGCCTTCATCGCGGTGGTGGAGGTGAATAGGGAACGAGGACTATATTGATGATGCATCGTGTGGTGGAGGTGAATAGGGAACGAGGACTATATTGATGATGCATCGTGGTGGTGGAGGTGAATAGGGAACGAGGACTATATTGATGATGCATCGTGTGGTGGAGGTGAATAGGGAACGAGGACTATATTGATGATGCATCGTGTGGTGGAGGTGAATAGGGAACGAGGACTATATTGATGATGCATCGCGGTGGTGGAGGTGAATAGGGAACGAGGACTATATTGATGATGCATCGTGGTGGTGGAGGTGAATAGGGAACGAGGACTGTATTGATGATGCATCGTGTGGTGGAGGTGAATAGGGAACGAGGACTATATTGATGATGCATCGTGTGGTGGAGGTGAATAGGGAACGAGGACTATATTGATGATGCATCGCGGTGGTGGAGGTGAATAGGGAACGAGGACTATATTGATGATGCATCGCGGTGGTGGAGGTGAATAGGGAACGAGGACTATATTGATGATGCATCGTGGTGGTGGAGGTGAATAGGGAACGAGGACTATATTGATGATGCATCGCGGTGGTGGAGGTGAATAGGGAAGGACGACTATATTG
>RPFO01000050.1:4395038-4502538 GCA_009746045.1 Mesostigma viride | reverse complement strand
GGGTGGGGCGCGGTGTTCCAGTTGGCTCGTGAGGGCGAGGGCAGTTGGCCTATCGCTTGACTCCTTATGGCTATAGGGGAGGCGCTCTTGATCACCCGCTTGTGGTGCTTGACCAGCGCACTTGATCAGCCGCTTGATCTACTGCTTATCATGGCTGGGGGGGGGGACCATGCTCCGCCGCGCTCGTCTCTGGAGGGCCGTTTACCTGCTGCTTGGTCAATTTATGGGTGTGGGCCATGAAAGTAGGCACGAAGAGGATTTTTCTTCCTTCGCTGCTCTCATCATGGCCAGGCATGGGTCACGGGTCCACCAAGCAGTCATGCATCCTGGTGGGTAGAATGGGGGGCTCGTGATCCTTATCACAGGGGGCATGCAGCACGGGTGGCCCCATGGAACAAGGTACGCGCCCACGGCCAACCTGCTCCCTCATCAGCACATGGCACCTGTCGATCACAGACCGCAGAGCCAGCGATGCAACGGTACGATCGCTGCGTGTGTGCCCCTGGTTGGGCGGTGGGAAAGGGGAGGCAGGCAGGGTACCCATGGCCCCTGGATCCGCCACCGCAACGGTGACGTTAGGGGTGGTGTGCAATGCATTGGTCCTCATCGGGTAGTTGTTGCTGCCGCCATCACCCACCTGGCGGCTGACATGATACTCCACCCATACACGCACATTTGTCTTTGTTGTCTGCTGGCATCCCGACGCCCTCCACCAGGCGCTACTGGAGCAGCAGGCTTCGGGCATGTTCGCCCCCTTCCCACGCCCAAAGGGGGGGCGTTCCCCCAGCGCGCAGCGGCATGCCCCTGGTGGCCGGGGTCTAGCGCCCGCAACCACAGATGCTGGACACCTGGCAGGCGACACCGCCGGAGCGAGCCAGGTCCCTGCTGGTCGCGCAGTGCAGGGCGAGGCAGCAGAGGGTCTAGTGGCCGCTGGCAGGACGACTCCACCGCCAGGGGCATCATTTGGTGGGGGACGGGGCGTGGATGGCATGCGGCACGACGCCGGCAACCCTCCACACCCTCGTCAAGCCAACCACAGGGCGGCGTGGGAGGGTGGTGGTGCAGATGCCAGTAGCATGCACGCGATGCCCTCACATGAGATGCTTGCTGCTGGCCCTACCCACGTCGCGTCGGACGCCATTGGCACGCGTTGGCAGGGCCGAGGGGCCGAGGTGCAGGGCCCAACTGGTGAGGGTCGCCATCATGCAGAGATGCCGGCAGGGAAAGGCAGGGATCAAGCGCACGAGGGAGCGATGGCTGCTGGCGCCAGTGACGTGCCAGGTGGCGGGCAGCTGGCCGACATGCCCCGCAGGCGTCCCACTCGTCCCGCGTGGGTGGACGTCCCCTCCTCCACCGCTGCCACACGGTCACCCCGCAGGCCCCGCAGGACATGGCTCGACGGCCTGGACGAGTGGGGGGCGGGGAGGGGTGGAACGATTGACAGGCGCTCGTACAAGGGGGCGCATCGCGGGAGGGCGCCCGCCCAGGGACCCAGGGACCCTGCGCGCCTGCGGTCTGCCGGCGCGCCCCCTTCCTCCACCGCCGTGCGTGCGCATGCCGAGTCCAAACGGGCGCCCACTCGCGCGGATGCTGATGCCGACGCCACGCGTGCCGACACCTCGCGGTGGGCATCGCTCCTGCCGCTGCCCTCACAGACGGTGTCGAGGGGGCGCGATGGTGGGACGGTCGGTGCAGCTGCTGCCGGCCAGTTCCATGATAACAGGCCTGGCAGCCTGGAGGGGGCGTACCAGGTAGACCCCAGGGGCGCTGCTATGCTTCGGCCCACTGGCACCGCAGCGGTGGCGCCAGACGACGGTCAGGCTGCCGCCGCCAGGCTTGAGCCCGTGCCCCGGCTGCCAGGGTCCCTGCAGCTGCTGGCCAGGAACCTGCTGGAGAAGGAGATTGAGCGGCAGCTGAGGGCGGATGGAGCGTTTGCAAGCTCTGATGGCACTACCATGACTGGTGGCCGTGCAAGCTTTGGCCAGGTGCAGCGATTGCGTCACCAGGGGGCCTACGAGGGCGGTGTGGGTGCCGTGTTCACAGGCACGGGAGGCGGTGCCTGGGTGCCCCAGGGTGGGCCACCTGGTGGCGACCTGGGCGGTCCCATGGTGGACGTGGACTCGTGGCGTCGCCAGCAGTGGCTGCGTGAGGGTGCGCACCACCCTGCCCTGCTGGCCTCCATCGCCCGCGCCGCCGCCAGCATCATGCGCGAGCACGCGGACGAGCTGGCAGAGATGCTGGTGGAGGACGTGCTGGACGACACGGTGGCGTTGCTGGCCGCCAGGGAGGCGCGCCAGGGGGTGGAGGATGCACGCAGGGAGGAGGAGGCCGCGGCAGCACAGCAGCGCCAGGAGTACCCGGCCAGGGTGCGGCAGCTGCGGAGCCAGGGTGAGCAGATCTGGCAGCGTTGGCTGATGTCACACCCCCGGGTGCTGGCTGCGGAGGGCACGGATGCTGATCATGAGGCCACAGGGGGGCTAAACCCCCCTCGTGGCCAGCGGGCCACGTTGTCAAGGACGGCAGTGGCTGCCAGCCAGTGGCCTGATGCTGGCAACCGTCTCGCTGCAGGATCCTCGGCCTATGCCAATCCTGATGCCATCTATGGCGAGGGTCATGTGCCGCGTTTGCGACACCTGGCAGCGCAGGATGGCTCAGCTGAGCCGGCGGAACCACCACACCCTGGTGGCAGTGGGTACCCGGGTGGCAGCGCTGGCTGGCTGCCATCGGCGGAGAGGGATACCTGGGTACCCCTGGCCGGTAGGGACCCTGGCGGCGCCGACGCACCTACCAGGGACACCATGGCCCGTCACGGTCGCCGCCTCCAGGAAGAGCACAGTGTCCCCGTGGATGCCTCCCACCGCGGTGTTCCCCTGGTGCCAGCGACATCCCTGGGTCGTCCGTTCAGGGCCCACGACGAGGGCCAAGGGGGCGTGCCTCCTGCCAGTACACAGCGGTCGGCGTGGCTTGGCCTTGGTGGGTCTGAGAGTGTGGGTGGAGATGGCAGCAGTCATGCGCGGGCTGCTCCTGCCACCACGGCGGACAAGGGGAAGGCTAATGTGCCGTGGCCGGCTGGTCTGGGTGCCACTGCTGCTGACGCTACGGATGGTAGGGGCGACCGCAGCGGCATTGGTTCCCAGGCGCCAGCATCCACAGCGGAGCGCCTGCGGCAAGAGCAGCACCCACCCCGGGGGCTTGCTGACGAGACCAGATCTCATAACAATCCCAGCAGTGCTGGTGGCCCATATAGTGCTAGCGGTGCGGCCGATGAAGAGGATGCTGGCGGCGGCCACAGGAGGAGGTACGCAGGAGGAGGTCACGGGCTGCCCGTGGCGCCGTGGGTAATGGACAGCCGGCAAGTGATTCGTAACAGTGCTATCAGTTGGTGCAAAGAAGCAGTCACAGTGCTGCGGCTCCTAGTCACAGTGCACTGATCATAATGGCTAATAATCATCTCTTCACAGCTATCTACATTTTCCACATGTGGGCGCCCTGCCGCCCAAGGCTTCTGTGCTGTTGCCATATGAGGCGCCGTGTCCCATCGGTTGTCGCTTTGACATCAGGCGCTGTGTCCCATCGGTTGTCGCTTTGACATCAGGCGCCGTGTCCCATCGGTTGTCGCTTTGACATCAGGCGCCGTGTCCCATCGGTTGTCGCTTTGACATCAGGCGCCGTGTCCCATCGGTTGTCGCTTTGACATCAGGCGCCGTGTCCCATCGGTTGTCGCTTTGACATCAGGCGCCGTGTCCCATCGGTTGTGGCTTTGACATCAGGCGCCGTGTCCCATCGGATGTCGCTTTGACATCAGGCGCCGTGTCCCATCGGTTGTCGCTTTGTGATCAGGCGCCGTGTCCCATCGGTTGTCGCTTTGACATCAGGCGCCGTGTCCCATCGGTTGTCGCTATGACATCAGGCGCCGTGTCAGGTCAGCAAAAGTTTGTGGAAGCTTGAGGTCTCGGCAGGCCGGGGGGGGGGGCAGGCTCGAGCACGCTTGCCCTAAATGCATTTGGCTGGCAGCATCGCTCGGGACGGTTTCCCCATGGTGCTGCCTGCCTTCTCATCCATGCGCCATCGTGCCTTCTGGCCCCTGCACTCTGCCACGTTCCTGTGCGACAGGTGGCGCGCCGCGCGTGTCAGCGACGAGATGCTGGCGCGTGTCACCCAACGCCGGGAACAGTTTGTCAAGTGAGTGTGTCCGCACGCGGTCCTTGCTAGCGTGCAACGTGGGTGGGCGAGCTGGACTTGCGGGCGCCACGCGATTGTCTCACATGGCCATCTGCCACAGCTCGGCTCTATGGTGCCGCTGGCACTTTCTCAGCTCTTTCATTGTCTTAATGCGATGTTGAACGAGTACTCCAGAGCAGAAGTCCGTTGCCACTTCCTGTTTTTTCCTGCCTGTGCCTCCAGGGTGTGAAACGAAGCACGCACTGCTCAGGACATGTTGTTCAATGGCAGATGTGTACACTTGTATCAATGGACTGCCTTGTCACCCTGGGGGTCAGAGCAGGGCATCTGGCTGGCCTGGGGTCGCCTGTCGCCTGTCGCCTCTTTCCTACTGCAGTGCAAGGATACAAGCATGGGAGAAGCCACTGCAGCTATTCTTATGTCTGGCTGTTCATGGTGAGCACCAGCAAGGGAGCGACCATAGTGCACGTTTCGCATCATGCGTGTGGGCGCAGGATGCCAGGAGAAATGGGCGAGAATCATCAGGCTCCGCCCCCCGCGTTCTCTTGATCGTGGACGCGTTCTTTACTGAACAGATGTGTAGTTGTTGATATGATAATTGGCTTGTCATTGATCGCCCAATCATATGGCTGCATGCTGAACCTCATGTGACAGAACCACAGGTTTGAAATAGAATGATCAATGAAGCAGCTCAGCCCACACAAAGGATGTCCCCCTTGTGACACCCTACCCAATGACGTGCAGTCTGTAAGCCACCCACTCACTCCCACGGCCGCCTTGCCAACCCTGCTGTCCTTGCCCCTTTGTATATTCACGTGTTTCCTCTGGCATACGCCACATGACAACACCCGCCGACCTGTGGCGGGGCCAGGTTCAAGAAGGACGGCATGGCAGAGCTGTCTTCGCAGTGCGACGACTTCAACCCAGTGGAGCTCATTGAGATGTACGTGCGCCAGAAGAGGATTGTAGTCACCAAGCAGCAGCTCCTATTCTTATCACATGGATTGGTGACTGAGTACCGCTAGATGTGTCAGCATAGACTAGAGGGAGGGGAAAGAACTGAGTTTCCAGTAGTCACATGGCCCCCTGTAGGGGTCACATGCCACCTTATCAACGGGTAATTGAAGAAGAGAGATAAGCACCAGCCCAGGGTGGCTTTCCCCTGTTCTGGGTCTTTCCTGTATCATGCTGCGTTGCTGTGTTTAAGCGCGTTAGCAGGGTCACTGCAGGGTGATGCAGGGGGGGGGGGGGGGTTTACTGTAGAAACAGTGACATTCTTCTTCTTCTTCTGGCAGGCCAGCTCACGCGCTACATGGCAACGATGATGGTGCCACAAGGAGATCCACTTTCCTGCGTACGATCTCTTTGTCATGTAACGGCCACGCAAACTACAGAGCTCCCTGGACTGGTTGGTTGAATGCTTGCCGACCTTCAAGCGGGTCCTCGGTCGTTGGAACCGCGTGCAATGGCCCATCGACTTCCTCACGACAACCGGCGTGCTTGCTCTTTGCCCCTGCTGTGTTTCTCTTGAGCCCGAATTGATCACGCTTCCATCTGGCTGCGGTGTTTCTCGTTAGCACGAATTGATAGCAGTTCGATCTGGCGTCCATTTGGTTAAGCAATTTAGCAGCTCTTTGGATGACAGCCTCACGTTTTCCTGGCATGTCTGCCCAGAGCTCTTGCAGGCATGTCTGCCCATCTCACGGGCTACGTTGCCTTGAGGCCAAGGCTGATTGGTTCCATTCTTCCCATATGCCTCATTGTCTCATTGGTACTGCCCCTGCCTCGCGCGGCGGCCAACCAGGATGACCGACACGCTGGTGGAGGACCTCTTGACCGACTGCTCGGAGGAGCTGCAGCACCTGTGTGATGGCTACGTGGACCGGCTGGTGGAACAGGAGTTTGCGCTGTGACCAGTGCCCTCAGCTTGGTGGAACAGAAGTTTGCGCTGTGAACATTGCCCTTGAACTTGGTGCAACAGGAACTTGCGTGTGACCAATGCCTTTAGTCAGGCCCAGGACATGGAGGCATCGAATTAGGAGACCGTGAAGAGATGGCCGTGCACATGTTTGCTCTGGCCACGTCACCAGCTTATTTCGTAGGCTCCACAGCCCAGTTCGCCAGATTGTGAATGGTCAAGGGGATGGGACATGGTAGAATGGGGGGGGGGGGACTCTTCCGAACCATACACCAGTGGTGAGCTAGACGTTATATTTTGAACGAAGAAATCCGTCAACTGGATCTGCACTTGTTTGAATGGCCTGAAAACTTAGGGGAGCATGTCCATCCACCCGCAGCATTTGATTTTATGTGGTGGTGCAGTGTACAAGCTGTCATTGATTTTATATGAAGGCAAGAAAAAGTACATGTTTTCGCGGGAAAATCCAACTATTTGTGTAAATTCGAGCTTCTCCGGTGATCCCAATTCGCGCTTTACGTTGCCATTGCGCCATTGCCCAGATGAATAGATAGCCATCAGGAAGGCTAGGCTGTTCCTACCGTGTCTCATCCTACGTGTAAATTAACTACTGATTAATTACCATGTTTATCAATTATTAATTACCATGTCTCAGTAGTAATTAAGCGCTCATTGCCCGTTGAAGGAACTCACAATCAATCACCATTACTGGCAGAGCGGCGGTCTATGTCTCGTGTCTTGCATGGCTGCACAACCGGGGGGGGGGGGCACACTACAGATAATTAATGCCCATGTCGTGTAGAGCATAGGTCTCCGTTTATTCATCTAGCCGTTTGCTATACGCCATGACAGGCCAAAGGCATGACGCATGCTTTGGGACTCATTAGGGACACGAGCAGGGCCCTCCCACCTGAGGTATCGGCCCTGCAAAACCCCCGCCCTGGGTTAGGCTGGGCGGGGTCGTTAAGCCCACACAGAGCCGCGGTCCGTATCTAGCTACTTGGCGCGAGCCAGGTGCCCCGCGTAACCGAGTCTAATTCAGGTCACGCCAGAATTGATCGAGGGCACTCTACAGTATGAAATATGAATACGTCCTCCTTGCATGCATGGAGTGGAAAACCTGCAGAAGGCCAAGGATGCCGACGTCGTCCGGCACAAAATGTGCTGCTTTCCACTAAAAAACAGGTGCGCTGGATTATAACCCCGCCTTTGGCTTAGCATTCAACATTTTTCAGCTGCTGACCTTGACCTAATAAATAGTGTTTGCGTTTGTCGCCATGAGGGACACCACAATACCTCATGGTCGTCGTCGGAAGTAAGATCGTCGGGATTGTTTTTCTTGGTCAGATTGCACCTGGATTGCACGAGAATGACGAGATATTTTTTCGGTCAGATTGCACGGGAGAATGCCAGTATCAGATTTGGGGACAAAATGCTGAAAAGAGAGGTCGCAGGTTCAGTGCAGTTCAGTTTATACGCCGGTCGCACGTTGGAGCACGTAAGAGGTCGAAAGTACTACCTAGAGGCAACTGTCGACTACCTGCATTGTGCAGTGTTGTTCACTAGTCACTGGCTATCTATCATTGTATCCAAACTTAATCTGCTTACATTTGTTGCGGCGTGGGTAACAACGTAACAACCAGGAACAACAACATTATTTTTGTTGCGGACGTAACCCGTTCACCGGTTCACGGTTCAGGGGGGTTTCATGGAAATCACACGCGTTCAGGCCTGGTTCAGGAGGGTTGGGTCTTTTCCGCTGGGCCTGTATCGCCGGGGGGTCGTCTCAGGGTAGTGTCTCAGTCAGCGGAGACAAATTGGCTGCAATGCAATGCCTGCAGCCGACGCGCAACGGTCATTATTGTCAGCATTTTGCCCCGTTCGCCGGTGAGCGATTGCTGCGATCTGATGGGTAAAAGACACAGGCAGCAGCAAATTGACTCCCAAGAACTGCTCGCAAGGTGCTTCAAAGTGCATCGGTGTCATTGTCAATTGCTCGCCTGTGTGTTTGTCGCTGCTCGCTGTGTGCATGTATACCGCATGACGTCGGGAAGGGTGCGATGAAAAATGAGCCCCGTGCGCGCTAGCCATCTGGGATAAAAGCTACATGGCTACTGAAGCACGATATCGCCAGCGAGAAGAAATCACAGAATTCCCGGCAGACTCCTACACTCCGATTGATCCGCGAGGTTACAGTCATAGCACCGTAATTCCGCCTCGCTTCAGCGCAGCTCGAGATATCGGGATGATGAATGATATGATTGGATCCTTGGGGTGGGCCAACCCACCCATCCGGCTTCGACTAAAGTATGAAAAAATGTGTCGCGTGGCATGCATATTGCATCTGGTACGTTCGTCAATGTCTCCGCAAGAAATAACATCTATAAAACTTGCTCATGTTTCTCGGGCGTTGAAGTCGACTAGTGCACTATTATGTACACGTGTCGAAGCTTTGTTAGTTCATTACATTTAAATACTATTTTTCTCCACCCAACAAATCAAGGCGTCACAAATTGATAGTACCTTTCTAACAAAGGCATATCCGATAGCCTGCTTTGGACAACATCTCAACGTGATGCAGGTGCTGGGCGTCGCGCTGGCCGTCCTGTCCTCGATGTACGCATTTGCCTTGACCGCCATCGTCGGCGTCGCTGTTGGCGTGCTGCTGATCTTGGTGGGCTTCGTCGGCTATATCGGTGCATCCCACGAGGACCGGCGACTTATCCATTTCGTATCCTTTAGGCGGCTGATGGGCTGGTTGGCCCGTTGTTGGCCCATTGTCAGCCTGTTGTTAGCCCACTAGCGGGACCGTGGGGCTGCCGCCTACCAGTCAAGGGAATGCCTGCTAGAGGCGACACTGGTGGCGACCTTATGTGGTCAGCTAGGGAGTTGCAGAGTTGTTGCATTACATGGGCTATTGAAAGTGGCGTCCCCGCTGCCACTTTCTGCATGGGTGCCCCTTGTGCTGGGGGTCCTTGGCAGTACCCACATATATATTGTGGTACTCAAATACTGTTATATTCGTCAGAACATGGGTTACCCTCCGTGTTGGCCACGGCTTTCTCTGCCTATAGGGTTTATATGGGAGCGCTGCCCTGGGAGTTGCACCCTCTGCATGTGCCGTTCTACCGATGATGACAGTGATGATGATGTGGCACCCATCTTTGGCACAGGTTGGATGGAGGGGGGGGGCTGAGGACGTGGAAAGGGGTGACCTTTCAGGCAGGAGCGTTGGCTATGGGGGTTTTGGTGCGTGGTGGAAGTTTGTTGGGGGGCGGGGGGGAGGTGGGAGTGGGAAGATGAGGGGGGGCGGGGGGGAGGTGGGAGTGGGAAGATGAGGGGGGGCGGGGGGGAGGTGGGAGTGGGAAGATGCGGTATGCCTTGCAGGGACAGTGCTGCCTGATGCGGGCACAATGACGGTGCTGCCTGATGCGGGCGCGGTGCATGCGGAGATGGCAGGGAACCCATTCGTTTGTTAATATGAAAATGTAGTCACCTTTAGGGAACACATGATCGGGGTTAACCGGCCCATGTCCCTCGTCAACACACTTTTTGAGCCCTCAACGATGTTGCTACGGCTATATAACTGACAGCGGCAATCAGCAGCGCACATCGATGCTTCCTTAACTAGTGCTGGCTCATTTCCTCTGCTTCGCACGGTTTGCAATCCCCCACCATGACATGCCACTGGGCATGGGTACGGGGGCTGCCACCACCGGGTCCATCTCCATCATACTTGCCGCCATCGCTGCTGTCGCCGCCACCACTCCGGCCGGCACTGCTGGGCTGGCGTTGCGGCATCCGCCTGGGTTTGCTTCTGGGCTGTCCTCTTGCACTTCCCCTTCTGTAACCCCCCCTTTGCACCTACCCTCTGGCACCGCCCCTCTCATTCCTCTCCCACACTTCTTTTCTTGCCTTCCACGTGACATTGTGGTTTGCTTCCTGTCGCGCTGGTGCCACATGGCTGGCCCCCTTCCCCCTTGTGCTGGTGGCGCCCGCAACCATGGTTGCCCTTGACTCTGGATGTCCTACTACTACTACTACTACTACTACTACTACTACTACTACTACTACTACTACTACTACTACTACTACTACTACTACTACTACTACTACTACTACTACTACTACTACTACTACTACTACTATTACTACTACTACTACTACTACTACTACTACTACCACTACTACTACTACTTCTACTACTCTTCCTCCCTGCCCCTCCTTCCTGGACGCCGTGATCGTGCCATTGCCATCGTTGCTTACTTGCCACTGGCACGGTCCACCAGTACCTTGTGGGCGTGCTGCTGACCATGATGCTGTCGCTGCAGTACATGGGTCAAGTGCAGCGCGAGGTGAGTCGCCTTCAGTAGTCAGCGCGAGCAGCAAGGGTTCCCCACCCTTCCCCACCCTTTCCCCTCAAAAGGGGAGGGGAGGGTGGTGTAGGAGGGTTTGGGTGTGGGCGAGGAGGGCGATATTGGACAGGTGTGCAAAATTGGACAGGAGTGCCGCGCAGGGCAAAGGGTGGGTGGCACGTTGGGGTGGCCGTATGCGCACGACAAGCCTGGGGTGTTTTCCGGCGGTAGCTGGCTTTGTGCCCCATGCGTAGGCACTTGGGTTCCTGTCTTTGCCCGGGCTGTTGTTGGGTGAAAAGGTTGTTTGAAGTTCTATTCTAGGCATTCCCCAGCACCCACTCTCCTCTCTAGACTCCACATCTCCCTCTTGTCAAGTGTGAGCTGTTGCGTGAAGGCAACCTGTTGAATGAATAATATGCTCATATTTAGGCAACTTGTTGATTGAATAATACGCTCATATTTAGGCAACCTGTTGATTGAATAATACGCTCATATTTAGGCAACCTGTTGATTGAATAATACGCTCATATTTAGGCAACCTGTTGATTGAATAATACGCTCATATTTAGGCAACCTGTTGATTGAATAATACGCTCATATTTAGGCAACCTGTTGAATGGATAATACGCTCATATTCAGCTTGGCATCACCATTAAGTCCGCCAACTAAGGTTTTGTAGATTGGTCACATTCCCTCCTACAGTAGACTTCCCTTGCTCCGATTTGGCCCCTCACCCCTACTCACACACATTTCTTCCTCACCCCCCCCCACACACACACACGCAGATGTCCCTGGACTGTGCGCTGGCGGAGATGCAGGGCCGCGTTCAGGAGCTGGAGGCCCGTCGCCAGCAGCAGAGCACGCGCGACCAGCTCTTCTCCAACGTGTTCGCACGCATCGATGAGATGGAGGTGGGGCCTGTAGTGTTCACTGCTTTTAAGGGTATCGTTAGAGTAATAAACAGTATACTACTGTGTACTGTATCGCTACAGAAATATAGTGTACACTGCTACATACTGTACGGCGTATATTCGAAGCCGTAGGAGGGGTGCCCCCAGCCCCACTCCATGTTGGGTACCCCGGGTCCTCCGGCACTTCCCGGGGACTGCCGACGACGGGAGATAATGCAGCGCCTAGCAAATTGCGGAGCTCCTTTCGCGCATTTTGGGGGGACGACGACCGTAAAGGGACTGGGTGCAGGGGCGGATGGCAGCGGCAACACTCCCACGCAGACCATTCACAGCCATCTTCCCCCCTGCGAAGTGGAAGTGGACCACAAGATCTGGTGCTTCCCCTGTCCATACTGGACGACAACCAACATGTACAGTACTTAAAACCCGGAATTCCTTCCGGCCAGCCACTTGGACGACGGCTGTAACTCGGTACTCCTTCCTGTCCCACATCTGGACGACAGAACCCATTTTGGGCGAACCAACAGGCTCCTTCCCCTCCAAAATCGGGACGACGGGGACAGCACCGGAACGAGCAAAATGGCTGATGGGCCACCCCTCCTGATAGTAGTGTATGGTATATACTGCCGTATACTGTATCGATATAGTAATATGGTATATACTGCTACATACTGTACGGCGTATATTCATCGGGGACTTCATGCGATAGGGCATGGACAGGTGTAGTGCAGGTTGCTTCGGGTTATATGCACATGACCACATTTAGTTTACTATTTGTTGCTTGCCTTGAGAATGTACACATGACCCCATTTAGTTTACCATTTGTTGCTTGTCCCGACAATTTAAACATGACCACATTTAGTTTACTATTTGTTGCTTGCCCCGACAGTTTAAACATGACCACCCTTTTGTGGACAAGGTGGGGGCAGGGCTCGTGTTCCGACAGTGCACGCAATCGCACGCGTGTGTGACTGATGGGTCTCCCTTGCCCTAAACCGATGTCATGCCCTAGACTTTGCTCATGATGGCATACCCTGCAGCTGTAATGCTGCACCATCCCTTGTCCGTTGGTCCTATCTGACTGGGTGGTTGACGTCGTTCTCCGTACCGGTGACGTCATGCTCGTTACCGCTGACGTCATGCATGTTCCCGGTCCCACAGGACGTGATAGCGTTCCTGGGGGAGAGGAAGGACCGGGGCCGGGTTGTGGCAGATGCCAGCCACAAGGATGGCGAGGCCCCCGAGCTTGCCATCATCCGCGCAGACAGGTATGCGGTCGCTGTAGCGTGGGATCCGTCATCATGCATAGTAAACGTGTTGCCAGCAATTTTTGTATGCTCTTGGCTACAGAGCCAAAAGGGTTTCACGTGCACAAGAGTTACGCTGCACCCAAGGGAGCTCACATTGCCTGCGGGTGCAGAGCTAGTGGCTGGATGGTTGCTTGAGCTGACGATCTGAAGCTTTCATCGAGTGAAGGTGCTCTCAACCGTACTTCATTGCTGCCAATGCCACCCATCGCATCAGGGCGGGCCGTGCAGGCGGCGTCCATGTTGACAACTGGCGAATGCATCAATACCAGCATGCAGCGGTCATGGGCGCATGCCCAATTACCAGCTCGCAGGCCATTAGCAAGCTGGCGTGAGCTGTGCGCCGCATTTGTGGCATTTCACGGCTGCCAGCTATTGTGATTGTTGATCCAGTTACCCATCGCCCTCCCTCCCACACTCTGTCCTCCCCACTGCCTTAGGTCCGGTCCGGCCCCCTCTGTCCTCCCCCCCCTTCACCCCCCCTCCTCTGTCCTCCCCTCACCTTCACCCCCCCCTCCTCTGTCCTCCCCTCCCCTTCACCTCCCGCACACACCAGGCAGTTCCTCCACACCAAGCTGCGCGCGCTGCAGAAGCACGCCAAGGACATCCTGGAGCAGGACCGGCTGGCGCACGCGGAGGCCAGCGACGGTGAGCGCACTTCTGGCGCCCGCGGCGATGGTTGCACCCTTTTTGTGCGCGGCGATGGCTGCACTCTTTTTGTGCGCAGCGATGGCTGCACCCGTTTTGAGCTCTTTTTGTGTGATGGCTGCACTCGTTGTGTGTGCGGTAATGGTTACACACATCGCCCGCGCTGCTGGCATTTAGTGGGCACATTGGGCTAGTGGCTGGTATATGAGACGACCCTTGCTGTTGCGGGTGGCGATGGCATGGCTGTCATTTGTGGCGTTTGGTGTGCTCGTGCCCGTGCTGTGTTTGCTGAATAGCTAGCTTGTGAGTGAACGTAGCGAAGTTGGCATCTGCGGTGCTTGTTGCCACGGAACCCACACATAATATGGAAGCCGTGCTAATGAAGGTCGGGTGCCTGTGCTTGTTACCACGGAACCCTCACATCATATGGAAGCCGTGCTAATGAAGGTCGGGTGCCTGTGCTTGTTACCACGGAACCCTCACATCATATGGAAGCCGTGCTAATGAAGGTCGGGTGCCTGTGCTTGGTACCACGGAACCCTCACATCATATGGAAGCCGTGCTAATGAAGGTCGGGTGCCTGTGCTTGGTACCACGGAACCCTCACATCATATGGAAGCCGTGCTAATGAAGGTCGGGTGCCGGTGCTTGTTACCACGGAACCCTCACATCATATGGAAGCCGTGCTAATGAAGGTCGGGTGCCTGTGCTTGGTACCACGGAACCCACACATCATATGAAAGCCGTGCTAATTAAGGTCGGGTGCCTGTGCTTGTTACCACGGAACCCTCACATCATATGGAAGCCGTGCTAATTAAGGTTGGGTGCCTGTGCTTGTTACCACGAAACCCTCACATCATATGGAAGCCGTGCTAATTAAGGTTGGGTGCCTCTGACAGTTGCCCACGTGTTCTCAAGATAGATAGGGGGGGGGGGGGGCTTTCCTGTCACTGCGAGAAGCAGGGAGCCCGAAGCTACCCCACAGTTCTCTTCTAGAAACAGAGTGTTAGGCAATCCTTAGTCCTTAGAACCGCTAACGTGGTCTGCACACCCAAGCAGCCTGTTGCCAGCTGCAAGTTGGGACTCTCAACTCGAGAGAAACATCCAACGTTCCTGTATTTCCTCGATGGAAGCACTGCCTCTGGCGTGCTGGTGGCGATATCTCTGACAGGATGGCAAGGACGTCATCCTGCTATATGTGCGTCGCGATAGGTGTGACCACGGATTCAACCTCCCCCGATACCCCCGCGGTACAGGATTACTAGTTCTTAGACTATTTGTAAAGATTAATACTAGTTCTTATACTATCCGTAACGTTGTTTCCACTGCTCTGTACCGAGCTGACATTTCATGCACGGCTCTCAGGGGGCGTCCACTCCTTACAGGTGCATAGGGCGTCCCCTTACTTTGGGACCTGTGGTAACGCACATCTCCCTGAGATATCCCTGGATGCTCACGTTGGAAACGTTCTGTCATCCTGCCACGGCCCCACCATCCCATCACCCCCAGACAACCTGACGCCCGAGGAGCGCGAGACCATCCGCCAGCTGTCCCCCGAGGAGCGCGCCGACATGCGCAAGCGGCTGGTGGCGGCCGAGGAGGTGGGTTGGTGGGGGTTGGTGGCAGTCGAAGAGGTGGGTTGGTGGCGGTTGGTGGCAGCTGGTGGCAGTTAATGGCGTTTGGTGGCGGTCGAAGAGATGGGTTGGTGGCCGTCGAAGAGATGGGTTGGTGGCGGTTGGCGGCGGCCGAGGTGTGGGGTCAGGAGATTAGGCAGAGCAGGGCAGAGTGGGGTCGGGCTTTGGGTGTCTGCCCTTTCCTTCCCTTCTGGTGTAGGAGGTAGGGTGAGGGCATGAGGGGGTGTGGGGCTGAGGCAAGGTAGTTGTGAAAGGGTGAGAGCCGACATTACGTACAGCTTGGCAGCAGGCCACAAGGACCCACGCCAGGAGGTGCTCAGCTGTTTCAGTCAACGGTAGCGGTAGGGTGAGTTTCTTTAGCCAAGGTGGTGTGTTTACAGGGTGCTTGTTTGGGTGGCAGCGCACAGTCACAGGCAGCCAGGTAGTCACAATTTTTTTTGACAATTTTTTCATTGACAAGCGTTGACTCCTTCATTGCCCATGCTCCACGCACCTCTCTCTCTCTCTCTCTCTCTCTCTCTCTCTCTCTCTCTCTCTCTCTCTCTCTCTCTCTCTCTCTCTCTCTCTCTCTATCTATCTATCTATCTATCTATCTATCTATCTATCTATCTATCTATCTCTCTCTCTCTGTCTCTGTCTCTCTCTCTGTGTCTCTATCTCGATCGATCGATCGATCGATCGATCGCATGCATGCACATACACATACTCATTCTTTTAACCCCATCCCCCACCCCCGCCCCATTCATACCCCTAACTGTTTGGTTTCTGTCCCTTGATGTGCACATGCACCCAAACGTTCCCGCACACAACCAGGCGCTAGACCTGATCGAGTACTACCTCCCGATGGGCGTGGAATCGGCCGCCGGCGTGGACATGAGCTTGGAGGAGTACACGGAGCTGTTGAAGACGCTGACCAAGGCGTGGGACCGGAGCATCCGCGACCCGGTGAAGGGGGCCGCCGCACGCGACAAGGTCAAGGTGAGGGCGGGAGCGGTGGTCACTGTAGGGCGGTCACTGTGGCCACTGTAGCATGGCTCAATGAGGTGGTCATTCTGGCAGGCGCACGCGACAAGGTCAAGGTGAGGGCGCTTGTGGGGATCAATGTAGGGCGGTCGCTGTGGTCAAGTGCTCCAGAGCGCCGTGCCTGGTCACTGTACTATGGCGCACCTGGTCACTGTACTGAACACACTGGGTGGCTGTACATCGGTCATGATGATGTGGTCCTGCACAAAGTGGTCGCATCTGTTTCCTGCTGACACACGGATGCACACCTCCCTGACAATCATTTCCTGACAAAGGTTTACCTAACTCTCATCACCCCCGACACGCTCGATATCCGCGTGCTGCCCCCCAGGACATCTTCTCTGACTTCCCTCGTGTCAAGACGGCACTGCAGCGGCTGGAAGGTGAGGACATTTGATGCGGAAGCTTGTTGTTATCATGTTTCACTCTAGTATCGAGCTAGCGGAAATGGACCTGGGAAACGCGCAGCAGCGGCCGGACGGTGAGGTGTTGGACATGTGAACGGGCGTGCGTACCTTTACAGTTGCAATTAGATACGAACCAACAAGCCGGTGTGTGTGCTGCCACAGCTGGGTAAAGACGGCGTTGTTAGCATGATTCTCAACCTTGGTCCTTGGGGCACCACATCCACGGCTGGACGTTGGCGTCGGCATGCACATGCGGCCATGGGATACACCCACAGAATGGGAGCACTATTGAGTGTGTAGTTCGTTGTTAGATTAACCTCTCCCATCTTTTGCCATGATGTCAGCAACTCAAGTTACTGCCTAGAGATAGGGTACTTCGCGGGTCGCTGGCGATTTTGACTTATCGCCGTCCCATTCGCCACCTTGGGACAGTTGCGTGCTCACTTTGTTCGATCTTCGCTCCGCTGTTCTGGCTATTTGAGTGGATTATCTTTGACCATGAACATACAAGCTACCGAGGCGATTACAGCATCAGATTTGGGCGCATGGCTTGCAATTACGGGCACATTTTGCCTCATGAATTTGAGTACTTGCGTCACCCCTACCCCGGGTATCGTTTGCAGCATTAAATTACTAATACTTACTAATTCTTAAGACTTTATTTGGCACGTGCCCACATTTGGCAAAAAACGCCTGCCCGCAGAGCTGGAGCACTACGAGCCGCCGCCCCCCTCGGACAAAAGGAAGGCGGCTGCGGAGGAGGAGGCAGACGCGACGCGGCTAAGCGCCTTCCGCCAGAACCAGCTGCGGTGGAAGATGTGGGCGGACAAGCTCAGGCGCGTGGGCATGGGGGGGTTGGAACAGATTCTTGAGAGTAGCGTAGCCAGCTTGCGGTGGAAGATGTGGGCGGACAAGCTCAAGCGCGTGGGCATGGGGGGGGTGGAACAGATGGCTGAATGATTCTTGAGAGTAGCGTAGCCGGCTGCGGTGGAAGATGTGGGTGGACAAGCTCAGGCGCGATACATACGCACACATTGGGCAGCCTGGAGCTTGTAGCAGTGTGCGCAATACGCAGGCACGCGGACAGTAGCTGCGTGCACTTGCATGGGCACGTGAGTGCACCAGCTGCCTTGGCGCCCACGCGTGGATGTGCCCTCGTGGACCCGCTTGCCGCTAGTCTATCTAAGTTGGTTTCAAACTACCAGGCCAAATTGCCTCGTTTTGTGCATGAGCAGCCGCGAACCGGGCCCCCAGCATCGCCTACCGTGTGCGCTATTTTTGTGTGTGCGAGTGTGTGTGTGCGCTATCAGATGCATGCGTGTGGTTGCTTCACGGGGGGCATGCTGCCCCGGCTTGTCGCTGGCCTCATGCGAGGAACCGTCTGGCAAAGCCCAAGCGTGACAAACCATCCCCAACGCCCGTCCCCATGCCTCGTCCACAGGTCGATGATCAGCAGCAACGAGCTGGAGATACCCAGCAGGGACCTGCCACAGCACTGCGTGGTGGTACGTGCACGCTTTCGGTACCCTCGGGCACTGAAGTCTTTGGGACGCCATCGCAGTCGGTTGCCCCTCGCATGATCGGCGCGCTGCCACATGGGTGCGCTGCCAGTAATGAGCGCCCGCACATGGGTGCGATGGCAGCAATCACCGCGCACACATGGGCAACACAACAGGCCGGCAAGCAGAGCATAGGGACAAGGTTGTTTTGTATTGGCCGTTGAAGGAACATGTGCTACTGCTTCTACCCCTGCACGAATCAAGAACCTTCATGGAACTGTTGTTGTGTTATGTGAACGACTACAAGACGTGGCTATCCTGCCAGTGGCTGTAGATCTTTGAAATTCGGATTTGTACCGCAGAATTTGGCATGTCCTTGGAACCACTGGCACGTTGTAGGTGTAAGGGAGACGATAAGAGTGGTTCTGAGGCCGCCCACACGGCATTCCGCAGTGTGCTGCGTGGCGTGTCTATCTGTCAGGATTGAAGGTGGAATGTCCATTCACCTCTTCTCTTGCATTTGGTTCTGCAGTGACTCTCTGGTTGTGGGCCTGTACAGTACAGCTTCCTCTGCTGCTTTTCCTTTCATGAATATCAACACTGCGTACGAACGCACAGGGAACCGTCACACACTTGCCCGGCCGTCCAAGGGTCACACCTGACAACTGCACGTTGGAGCAGTTGCCTGCGCATCCATAACCACAGGATCTCTCAGGCAGCCAACAGCGGCCACAGCAGCGCTTGTTCAGTCACAACCCATGGCATCGGCCAACGGTGAATGGCCTCGTCGACTCCCGCACGCCTTTGTCGACTCCCACACGCCTTACGTGTCCGGATGCCCTGTTGGGATATCCTCTGGTCGGGATGCCCTTCGGCTGGTTGACTCGGATGTTGTTGGCGCGCGCGCGGTTCTATCCATATGGTCTGCTTACATTGCGCGCAGATGTCACGTGGATGGAAGCTGATGGCCGGCGTGGGCCTCCTCGGCCTGATGCTGCAGGTGTGTGCAAACCCCAATCAACCCAGTGCGACAAACCCGATGCACACTTAAGACTAAGCATGTGAACCCTATGCACTAAACCCTCAATAAGAAAGTGCACTGCCAAGTCAGCACCGCACGATCCCGTCTCGCACAACAAGTTGGGGCATTCATATAACCGACCTTGTGAAATGAAACAGGACTTCAGATGTGCATTTATCTCATATGTGAAAGGAATTGTGCAAGGAATTCAACGTGTGATGCTGCTTTTGCTGAAGTAAGCTTGGCTTGCAGGTCAGGAATACTTTGTTCAGAAGTCAGTTTAAAGGAGACACTGTCGATTGGGGTCAACGGCACCTGTCATTACACACAGCTGTCCCAGTTAGTGGTTCTCCCCGTGTCCATTGATCAGTCTCTTATTCGAGTGCCCCATCCGTCTCGACTGGTAGTCCGGTACTGTATAACGCTAGTCGACATGGCAACCATGGCCGTGCCCGCAGGGTGCCCAGTCTTTGTGCCAGCCAACTGTACCTGACTGTGCTCCAAGCACTTACGTCGTCTTGTTCGCTGTGTGTGTGTGTCTCGTGCTCCACACCACCATGGCGTCGCCCCCCCCCCCCCCCTTGCAGCTCTTCTCTGCCTTTGTGGGCATGTCGCTGGCTGCGATGACGCCCGTCAAAGGTGGGTTGGTCGACCACCTGTCCCCAGTGGGCTAAGGGCTCACGCATCCATGCAAGGGGGCCAAGGGGATTCGAAGGATAAGGGCAGATGGAGCGTGTTGGCGCGAAGTTGCAGCATTGAAGGGGAGGTCTTTGCAGGTTGTTGTCATGGGTGGATGGGTGGATGGCAGAGGGATCGAGGGTTGGGTTGGGGGTGGGCACCCACATGCGTGACATCAGTGGACTCTGGTGCGCTGCGCAGGGCGGCAGGGAGGAGGCTGAGTACACGCAAAAATAGATATCGTTTGACATCTTGGTTTTTCAACCAAGCAGTGTGGCAATGGCTGCGGATTAGGGTGACGGGCACAGCACGTGCGTCAGCACGGGAAGCCAAATGAGAAGACTTACTTTTTGCTGGTAGCTACGGGCACGGAAAAGAATGCCGCAAAGAGCATCTCCAGATGCTTCTGCTGGCGTGCGCACATAATAAGCAACTGCGTCTGCACGACGACCGAAAGTCAGATTTTCCTCAATTTTGCAACAGCACACATGTTTACTGCTTTGCCAGCACCACGCACATGTGTGTATTCTGTAGTCCCTCGTGCACTGCCCATCAGTTGTGTATACAGGACGAACCAGGCTATGTGGCCCAAAGCTGGCCAAGTTACAGACATCGGGTTTGGGGCATCGAGCGTGCCTCACGTGTGCGCATTGTTATAGCAGCGTGTTCTTATCTGTGCACTTGGTAATAGTTATCTGTAATTTGTTCACCAACCGTCTTCGGATTCAAACGTGCTAGCTTGTGCTGAGATGAACATGCTCCCACCCATGTGCTAATGTACACAACATTAATAAATCACATGCTAATAGATCTATGGCGTTTCATTTTCGCTTCCATGATGTTTGTGCACATGTCCTGTGTAATAATGTGCATGCATTCGCTGGCTTTTGCGTTTGCTGCAACATTTCTCCATGCAGTTGACTGAAGACACGATGCAACAAGTCACCGCAGCTCTTCCTGTGTCCAGTGCATTTTGCTCTGTGCGGCAAGTTGAGCAGACATCACATGCATCGTCTCCAGGGCCAGCTGTGCCATTACCAGATTTATACAACGATCAATGACCTGCAGCTGGTGGTGCCTAAGTAACTGACTCAGTAGCTACAGTGGGAGCCATTAAAAATTAAAAATTAAATTATAACATGACTCCGTTGGGAGATCATGTAGCACATATTCCCGTGGATGGGAGGGGATTCATAAGTGTTTGCTCAATTTCATAAATTTTACTCAATTTTTCCACATGTGATTAAATCCTTATATTTGTCAATAAAGCAGGGGTCATCCAGCCTTCAGACCATGAAAATAGACCACCCACAAAAATTGGGCTCATTCTGAGCTCAAATGGTGACATGTGACAGCATACATGTGCAGTTTTTCGTCATTTTCCCCCTTTACTTACATGAAACAAATATGAATAGTGGACAAATGAACTCATTTCAGGCTGGATTCTTGCAGGCAGCATTTAGACCATGAAAATAGACCACCCACAAAAATTGGGCTCATTCTGAGCTCAAATGGTGACATGTGACAGCATACATGTGCAGTTTTTCGTCATTTTCCCCCTTTTCTTACATGAAACAAATATGAACAGTGGACAAATGAACTCATATCAGGCTGGGTTCTTGCAGGCAGCATCTAGACCATGAAAATAGACCACCCACAAAAATTGGGCTCATTTTGAGCTCAAATGGTGACATGTGACAGCATACATGTGCAGTTTTTCGTCATTTTCCCCCTTTTCTTACATGAAACAAATATGAATAGTGAACAAATGAACTCATATCAGGCTGGATTCTTGCAGGCAGCATGTAGACCATGAAAATAGACCACCCACAAAAATTGGGCTCATTCTGAGCTCAAATGGTGACATGTGACAGCATACATGTGCAGTTTTTCGTCATTTTCCCCCTTTTCTTACATGAAACAAATATGAATAGTGAACAAATGAACTCATATCAGGCTGGATTCTTGCAGGCAGCATTTATACCATGAAAATAGACTGTTTACAGCTCAAAAGGTGACAAATGAAAGGAAAACAATGCAGTTTGATGCCATTGCCACTGTTCTCTTGAATAAAACATTTTTGTGCGACCAAATGAACTCGATCGATCATGTCAGGCTGGAAACTTGCAAGCATCAACTGAATCATGAAACTTCATGATTCAATCTGAGATGAAATGGGATGGCACAAGAGCAACCCAGGCCATCGACAAGGCACATGTCTCGGCTGCCAGTGGCACGCCACGTACTCTTTCAGTCCAGCATGAATATACAATAAGTACTAAGACATCACCTTCTACTAGAAGCACTGGCTCACTTAATAATACATCAGAAACTAGTATAAGCTTAGCTGGTAAACCAGTCATTGCTCATAGTCCAGTCATTGGAGAAGTTTGGCCACTGCTGCAATGGGCGGCCGACACCATAGTTGGGCGGAGCTGACACGGATGATGGCACCCATGTGGTCACCGGGCGCCATCGTGGCACGGGCGTCGTGTTCCCAGACATGGCCAGTGTCGCAATTGAGTTGAGCGCAGCCACCGCCACAGAGACCGTGCCAGAGAAGGGGTCAATGGATGGGAGCCGGCGTCCACCAACCTGCACACCACCACCCAGCACATCAAGCCAGCATGCCTTAGGGCACGGTATATGAAGGAATAATCAACAAACCAAACAAATATATCCTATATACTCCAACAAACTATTCACAAAGGCAGATTATGTTGACTCAAAGAAATCACAATAGGAAAGGACATACCTGGGGAAGTTGCATCTGAGCCAGCATTTGCTGCACAACACGGGCCAAGGCTGGGCCCCCTCCAGTGGTCCTCACCTTCAGCGACATCACAGCCCGAGTTCGGTTCCTCTCTCGCCGCAAGAAGCTGGTGGACACCTCCTGGTCGCTTGACGACGACCTGACGCCAGCCCAGCAGCAGCAACGCCGCGATCAGTGGCCCGACTACATCCGCCACAAGACCAACCCCGAGAAGCCCCAAGTGTACTGGCGGGGCGGGGACCTCTACGTCAACAAGAAACTGTGGAAGCCCCCCCGGGCTTCCCCGGGATAGAGCACTCCAGCTAGTTGTCTAGATGGGGGCAATCGATGATGGGATAGCTTAGGCATTACAGCACTTGAAACGATATTAGCGCACAGCGTTATAGTACCTTCAATTAGCTCTGGCACCTTGTGGCCATCAGCTTGCGCCTTAATTAGCCGACGTCTTGAGCCCACCTCACATTTGTAGCATAAGCTATGCGTCAGCCTACCTATGGTATTGCACTGGTTGTATTGCACCCACAGTGTTGCGCCCCGGCACCATGCCGTGGAGAGAGCGCTCTGTGGCCTGCCCACCTGCGGCAGTGAGAGAAGCTAGGGCGCCCTCCCTCCTTCTCACTGTGTATATAGGGTTGAAGGTTCCTTTACTCTGTATTGGCACCCACGTGACGCAGTCACGTGCTTATTAATTAATTGCTGCACTTGCGCGAGGGGCGCTACTTCGGCGTCCCCGTCAATTACTCGTGTAGTCGTTGTAGCGGCAGGGAGTGGGAGGCGATAGTGTTGCTGTTGTTGCAGCAGCTGCTGCAGTTGCTGCCAGTGATGATTCATACGCCGTATTATACGCCGTATGAAGCGTATTATACGCGATACGCACGCGGCGCGTATGAAAATGGGGTACTTTCATACGCAAACGCGTATTTTTGCGTATTTTTGCGTATTTTCGCGTATTTTTTGGCATATTTTTGGCTTACGAGGTGGGTGCATTTGCTTGCCTAGACTGCGGCGCGCCGACCTGTAGTAGGAACAAATAATTGCGTGATGAGCTAGCTAGTGTATAGTGCACTAAAGCTAAAAGCGCGTTCATTGTGACTTGTGAAGGCGGGAAGGTGAAGGCGGGAAGGCTGAAGATTCATCATCAAGAGGGTGATACCTAAGCAACAGTATATTTGGAAATAAACGTACACCTATTTATCTGGATCAAGAAGGTGATAAGGTGTGCCAGCAACGTCGTGGTCGTCTGGCACCTAGATCGTAGCATATCGACATCCAGGCATGGCTTACACGTGAGTCAATGGAACACGATGATGATGTGCGGCCCGATGAAGAAGAGGCCACATCCGAAACTGTCTGGACATACATTAGCAAAGAGCGCATCCTCAAGAATCGGCAGCAGACAAATAACTACTACATGGATGATGGAGTACTCCGTTACAGGCTGCTGGTCGAGCAGGCGGAGAAGGAAAGCAATACCAGGAAGAGGAAGGCGACTAGTGACGCCAAGAAGCAGGCTGATGTGCGGGCGGCACTTAAAGACAGGCTTGCAGACGTTGTAGAAACCGACGCCTCTAACTGGGTGTCCCCTCATGCCAGCAACACCTCGGGGCGCGCTGCTGGGGCGGCTGGGCCAAGCGGATCATCAAAGGGCCAATCCACCGACGGTAATTTGCCCGCACCTTATGGGCTCAGCAAAGAGCAGCTGGACGAGGAGCTGTGCGAGGCATTCATTTGCGCCTTTCAATGCCATCGACGCCCTTCAATGTCATCGACACCTCGGGGCAATGTATAGTGCATGCATATCTTGAGTTCTACAAATTTATTATCCTTTCCAGTGAGTTGTGCATTGATACTGGTATTGATACTTAGTTGCATGTTGTCTCGATTTTGAAGAGAAACTATCAAGTTAGACCGTTAGAAACTAAGCTTGTATTTAGGTAGTGGTGGCGATGCAAAAGGTCATGCTATATATGTCATGTATAGGCAAAAGGTATGGAAAAACACCAGCAGACTATGCTTGGTTGCTCAGAATGTTGAAAACCCCTCAAAATCATGCCAAAAAAGGGGTTTTCAACGGTTAGCGTACGATCAGCGTATAATACATTATACACCGCGTATTATACATTATACACCTGGGGCCGCGTACGACGCGTATCGCGTATGAATCATCACTGTCGTCAAGGTTAGCGTGGTCTCCATGTTCTGCACCGCCTGCACAGGGGGGAGTCGCGGAGTGGGGGGGGTGTGAGGAGTTGGGTAGGTCATCGTCCACCACCCCCGCGGTCGACTTTTCATCACTCGATTGAACGCCCTTGCTGGCATCAGCCGGAATTGACGGCACGTCCTCCTTGCTGCGTGCATCTGATTCCTGGGTGGCATGGCCGTCGGTAGTACCAGGAAACACTAGCTTCCTGCCGGGTGCCTTGTGATGTGCTTTCTCGAAGTCGTCAACGGCCTTGCATCCGGAATCATCCATCAACATGCGCCGGTCTTTGTCGGTGTTTGGAAGAAACTTGTTAGCAGCGGACCCCAGGGCCGGGGGGGGAGTGCCGAGCTCATGATGACCGTTCGAACCCGAAGCTTGGAGATTGGCAACTTTCACGCCACCGGGGTCCACGTCACGGCATCCTGGGCACCACCACTCCTCCCCATTTTTATTCCCGTCAATTGCCTTGACGCAGATCGCATGAGCAAATAGGTTGCAGCTTTCACCATTTCGGCCCCGACAGTTGTTGTCTGCCCCATCGGCATGGCCTAAGAGGCAAACACCCGCAGTTTGTCCATAACACAGTCGTTCTGCCCGCAGCCTCTCTGTTTCACTCAGATACTCCGCCATATCCCCTACAATTTAGCGGACGACGAACTTCATCGTCGACGACGTCATAGGCTGGCACGTTCTCGTTGTGTTCGTGCGCGCATGCCCTGCAGTGTTTTCTTGGCAGACTAGTGCAC
This sequence comes from Mesostigma viride, assembly GCA_009746045.1. Taxonomy (NCBI): domain Eukaryota; kingdom Viridiplantae; phylum Streptophyta; class Mesostigmatophyceae; order Mesostigmatales; family Mesostigmataceae; genus Mesostigma; species Mesostigma viride. Next base: position 4,477,233 of record RPFO01000050.1, on the reverse strand, counting down.
GCACCTCCACCCGCGCGCGCGCAAAGACGACGGTCACTGCGCTTTGTTCATTCAAATGCCATTTGCATGCGAGGCTCGGACAACGCCGCGGACTGTTTCACTTTTTCACTTTTTGGATGGTCCTTCGTTTCTCGCATGTTCAGCCCAGTTCAGGTTGTACGGTCAGTGTTGGGGGTCGGTGAATGAGTTCTGAATGGAATTCTCAATGGAATGCCGCAACAGCCCATTTTCATTGAGAATGCAAGTCCTTTTTGCATGTTCAGCCCAGTTCAGGCTGTACGGTCAGTGTTGGGGGTCGGTGAATGGGTTCTCAATGGAATTCTCAATGGAATGCCGCAACAGCCCATTTTCATTGAGAATGCAAGCCCTTTTTGCATGTTCAGCCCAGTTCAGGCTGTACGGTCAGTGTTGGGGGTCGGTGAATGGGTTCTCAATGGAATTCTCAATGGAATGCCGCAACAGCCCATTTTCATTGAGAATGCAAGTCCTTTTCGCATGTTCAGCCCAGTTCAGGCTGTACGGTCAGTGTTGGGGGTCGGTGAATGAGTTCTGAATGGAATTCTCAATGGAATGCCGTTACAGCCCATTTTCATTGAGAATGCAAGACCTTTTCGTTTGTTCTGGCTGTACGGTCAGTGTTGGGGGTCGGTGAATGAATTCTGAATGGAACTCTCATGCGCCGCGCTGAGTCAGCGGAAGATCGAGCCACAAACGAGGCAGGAGAGGCATAATTGGGAGAGGCGTGCCAACATAATTGCGAGAGCTGCCATGGGCGGTCGTGAAGGTTCAGACTATTGGAGGCGCCGTGACGAATATGGTGGGGGGCGCTGGAATTGGATGTCGTTGGAAATTGAAGAAGACCCTTGCCCCAGGCCCCCTGTTTTAGCCGGGGATGAGGCAGCTTGCTGGAGAATGTTCGTTGCCGTTTTGGTGTTGCTGCTCTTACGTCCCGACCACCAGGGGCCTGTCTCGTACAAGGGGAATTGATGCCCAGGCAGCGTCGATTCCCCTTGTACGAGGCCTACAACGTCGTAGTAGACGTTGATCATGACGATCAGGTCGACCATCTGGATATCGGCAGTGATGACGATGATGATGTAGGTGGTGGGTGCCGCACAGCAGGATTCAAATCATCAGCAACAACAGTACTGAAATACGCCTGTAATGCCCATGTGATCGCGGCAGAGCTGCGCGGGCGGTGTTGTAAACATAGATGCATACAAGATCCCCAGAGCCCCCTGTCATCCTTTGTAATATGGGAGGCGGCACGTAGCAAATATTGGGGGCTGTCCTGCAATGAACGCCGGCAGCTGGTGGTGGGGCTCTTTGTCGCTGCCGGCCTGGAGCATGTGACAGTCACCTTGCCAGAGTTTGGCCGACACCATGGGAAATACGAATGCTCGGTGCCGGTTGTGGCGGAGGTGCTGGTGCATGGGCGACGGCACCACGTGGAGGGGTGCCACCATGCGATACGACGCATGTTTGGCATCGCCCACTCCACGTGGAGGACATACATGGCCGTCGCCAAGGCGGCCTGCAAGCTTGATCACGAAGTCTGGGAGGCGGACACCCTCGACGCCGTGGGGTGTGAAATACCAGGAATCTCTCACGGTAAGAAGACATGCTATCGTTCTGCCCTTCCTCCTTTTGGATGCAATTCACCTTATTGCTGCCCTGTTTTGAGAAATCTGTATGAGAAATGCTACTGTGCCTGGCAAGCCAAAAAAAAACGGCGAAGGCTCCGCTACGCCCGCCCAAAGGCGGCGGGCTCCGCTTTGCCTTTGCCGTTTTCCAGCGCCCCCCGCGAGGGGAAAAATTTTTTTTTGGCTTGCCAGGCACATTTATTGTTGTTTCATTACTATATTTAATACCTGATGTTGCTCTCGCGTGTGCATGTTGAGGATGACCCTGCATGGATAACTTATATTCTTCATGCCTCTGTTGGTAAACTTGTCCATGTGATGTGTGCCTTGTGCAATGCAGGCGCTGGCAAACGCGAGCCGAGTGTTGTGCAACAGCGTAAAGAATGGGCTGTGGACTGGATTGCGGCATACGTGCAGACGAATGGCTGCCGCGATCCCACACGCGACAATGTATTGCTGCTAGAGAAAGAGAACTTGAAAAACCTGTGGGAGCAGCAGTATTGTATGGATTGCATCGCGGTATGGGGCAACCCAACGGAGTCGAAAATGATGTACAAGTACACGGCCTTCACCATTCTGTGGAACGACGTCTGCGAGGGCAAATACAGCGACGGCTTGAAAATAGAGATGCAGAAAAACCGGCGCAATGTGGGGATTTGTGGGCACTGTGTGCTGTACCGTACCCTCCGTGCGGCAGCGGGAACCAATCGGGAGCAGCTGGAGCGCATCACCCTGGAGCGGAATCGCCACCTGGCTGCCGTGCGAGTTGCGCGGCGCGAGTTTTGGAAGCGCCGCCGTGAGGGTGTGGATTGGCAGATCATATCCCTTGCGTGCGATAAGATCGACAGCAACAAGTCATACGTGCCGCACATGTGCGCGAAACACGAGGGTTGGGAAAACGGAATAAACACATTGTTTCGTTTCTCTCTCTTTTGTGTCGCAGCCCACGGGTGGAAAACTTGTTTCTTCCAGGTGCTCCCCTGGGTGGCTGTGGCAGATCAGTCGGGGGGCATCACCGTCACGCTGCTCATGTGGGTGCTCTGTGAGCTCATCAAGGCCAAGCCTTGGGAGGGGAAGGGGCTGCCGATGCCTGATACCCTCCACCTGCAACTCGACGGGGGATCTGAAAATCGCAACGACACGGTGCTGCTGTGGGCGTGGTGGCTGGTGGCGTCGGGCTTGTTCGCGCGTGTCGAGATTCATCGCCTGCCAAGGGGGCACACCCATCTCGACATCGATCAGAAATTCGGACAAGTTTGGGGGTACTTCAAGCTGGGGGCCAACGCACTGAAGGGTGCGGTGTGGCACACAGTGGAGGAGTATGGGGAAGCGGTCGTTGCCGCGTTTCGGCGTTCGGACACGTCGGACCTGGGTCGCACCACGCCCGCAGGCACGGTCTGCTGGACCATGGGCGCCGCCTACAACATCGCTGCGTGGCTCATGCTCTTGAAAGAGCCGGAGCTCGCGAACTGGGCGATGTCAACGGATTGGGTGGAAAACCCGCTGACGGGGGAGGCAGAAAAAAACACAAAGTCCTGCAAGGTTCACCATCTGATGTTGCGGCGTGCTGCGGACGGGGAAGTCTACTTGTGGTATAAATTCCATGACTTGCTCGAGTGGAGGCCGGACGGCGCCGACGGCGAGCACCCGCTGTGGACTAGGGAACACGACGACAAGGAGTTGTATGGGGTATTGGTGGTGGACGGGGAGAAGGTGGAGCGCGCACTTGGGACGGTGCCCTCGCTAGCAGGCTTGGATTTGGACTTCCTGGAGGGCAAGATGCCAGGAATCCAGAGAAAGATCAAGGGCTTGATGGCTGGAGGATACGCGCAGTATTTAAAGAAGGAGGGCATGGACAAGTGGGAGGCCTTCTGGCCTCTTGTTCCAACTGGTGTGGCCACCGTGCCTGCTGAATGGCAGCCCCCCAAGTGGCCAACTAGAGCGGAAATCCAGGCGCTGCGGCGACCCAATCAGAGCGGAGCAGGCCCGAGTGCCACCACTGACCTGGATGCGGAAACGCGTCTAGCATTGGAGGGTGCTCGTTGCTTCGTGCCGCTGGTTGACCCCGTTGTCCACGCGGGGCGGCCCGCTGCTGTGCGACGCGCAGAGGATGCAGCGGTCGCGCTAAAGCAAGCATCCGCTGCAGCATGGGAGGGCATCGAGGTGGGGAAGCCGGTGATGTGTCAACATCCGGGGCTAAAGGACGGCTGCGATCTTCTGTGCAGCCCCCTAATGCCTTTCACTCCTTTGCTGTACGCGGTGGCCCGCAACATCACCGGCGACTTATCGCCAGACGCCGTGGTTGAACTTGAGTGCTACGGCTCGCACTCGTACACAACGCGGTTTTCGCCCTTCAGCCCGAGCTCGGCCCATTTCCCCCTGCCCGCCGCCACAAGGACAGGTACCCACACATTTTCAGTGAAGGCAAGCACAATCGTCTTGTCTTCGTGGCGTGCGGGGGGGGCAAGGTGCGCCGGGTGGGCTTGACAAGCAGTGGCACATTGACGCAGCACACGAAGGATGCTGTTGTTGGGCTCTCGCTCGACTGGATTCAGTGGGATGGGTACGGAACCCCGGCGATGGCGGAGAAGACGGCGGTGGGACTTTTCAAATCGCGTGTCATGGACGTGCCAGAGCCGGAATGGTTGGTGGGGACCCTGGTATGCAAGATATTTTCGGGCCCCAACTCGGGGGAGAAGCGGTATCATGGCCATGTGACGGCCTTTAGTAAGGAGCACGACATGGCCCATCTGCTATACTCCGATGGCGACGATGAAATAGTGGGATTTGATGAGGTGCAGGCTGCGCTTTGCGCATGCCCCGGTGTGCAGTTGCCAAATCTTCCACCTGCGAGCATTGCGCGAGGGAAGGCGGACATTACTGAGTGCATTCGCAAGCAGGTCGCCCAGCGGTCCACGGCAATGAAGCAAGCCAAGGCCACCCCGCGCCACAAGCGCCGGCCTCCCATCATTCCTGATTCAGACTCTGATGACTAGCCTTGCCGCATGTGGCTTTTAATTTTTCATGGCTGCCCTACCTTCTCGGTGCATGCTTTGCGGCTAGCAGCCTTGTGATCAACACATTCCGTGTCTTATGACCTTGGTTCATAGGTTTATTACATGTCCTTACAATTGGTAGAACATATATCAAATGGGATAAAACCATATTTGGGTGAACAGGTTTCATGGCTCATGGCTCATCTATTTTTTTTCAATGGGATATGACGTAAAAGCTGGCAATGTGCATTTTCTAAATGCTGCCTGCAAGAATCCAGCCTGAAATGAGTTCATTTGTTCACTATTCATATTTGTTTCATGGAAGTTAAACCGAGAAAATCACGAAAAACTGCACATGTATGCTGTCACATGTCACCATTTGAGCTCAGAATGAGCCCAATTTTTGTGGGTGGTCTATTTTCATGGTCTAGATGCTGCCTGCAAGAATCCAGCCTGAAATGAGTTCATTTGTTCACTATTCATATTTGTTTCATGGAAGTTAACCGAGAAAATCACGAAAAACTGCACATGTATGCTGTCACATGTCACCATTTGAGCTCAGAATGAGCCCAATTTTTGTGGGTGGTCTATTTTCATGGTATACATGCTGCCTGCAAGAATCCAGCCTGATATGAGTTCATTTGTTCACTATTCATATTTGTTTCATGTAAGAAAAGGGGGAAAATGACGAAAAACTGCACATGTATGCTGTCACATGTCACCATTTGAGCTCAGAATGAGCCCAATTTTTGTGGGTGGTCTATTTTCATGGTCTACATGCTGCCTGCAAGAATCCAGCCTGAAATGAGTTCATTTGTCCACTATTCATATTTGTTTCATGTAAGAAAAGGGGGAAAATGACGAAAAACTGCACATGTATGCTGTCACATGTCACCATTTGAGCTCAGAATGAGCCCAATTTTTGTGGGTGGTCTATTTTCATGGTCTACATGCTGCCTGCAAGAATCCAGCCTGATATGAGTTCATTTGTTCACTATTCATATTTGTTTCATGTAAGAAAAGGGGGAAAATGACGAAAAACTGCACATGTATGCTGTCACATGTCACCATTTGAGCTCAGAATGAGCCCAATTTTTGTGGGTGGTCTATTTTCATGGTATAAATGCTGCCTGCAAGAATCCAGCCTGATATGAGTTCATTTGTTCACTATTCATATTTGTTTCATGTAAGAAAAGGGGGAAAATGACGAAAAACTGCACATGTATGCTGTCACATGTCACCATTTGAGCTCAGAATGAGCCCAATTTTTGTGGGTGGTCTATTTTCATGGTCTACATGCTGCCTGCAAGAATCCAGCCTGAAATGAGTTCATTTGTCCACTATTCATATTTGTTTCATGTAAGTAAAGGGGGAAAATGACGAAAAACTGCACATGTATGCTGTCACATGTCACCATTTGAGCTCAGAATGAGCCCAATTTTTGTGGGTGGTCTATTTTCATGGTCTACATGCTGCCTGCAAGAATCCAGCCTGAAATGAGTTCATTTGTCCACTATTCATATTTGTTTCATGTAAGTAAAGGGGGAAAATGACGAAAAACTGCACATGTATGCTGTCACATGTCACCATTTGAGCTCAGAATGAGCCCAATTTTTGTGGGTGGTCTATTTTCATGGTCTACATGCTGCCTGCAACAGTCCAGCTTTAGGTACCCTCAGATCTGAAAGATTTTTTTTTTACTCATTTGAAGACTTGTGAAATTGAGCAAACACTTATGAATCCCATCATGAATGCATTGCACCCAAAATCGGTGTGCCGAGCTATGGATGCCGAGAATGCTCATAACTTTTGATTCCGGGCATGAAATTTGGTCGGGTAAATTGCTACAGACTCGCTTTTTGATGACGAACACGCTGATCTAATTTTTGGCAGCCATCGCCCAGGATTTCGAAAGTTATCGCCGGCGGCCTGCCCAGCAGATATCGCTATTTTTCTGCACGTTATGGCGGCACCACGCACGTGAGCCGTGCGCCTGCGCCCCCTGCCATCGTCTAGGTGCTATTAAACGTAGCCATGGAGGCCCCCGCATCGTCTTCAGTTCTTGCTGCCGAGTCTCTCGATGACAAACTTGCTGCAAACAAAATCGCCACCGACAATGCCGCGGCCAAGAAAGCCGCTAACAAGCGCACCAAGACTTCGGCAGCGACTTCGGAAGCAACTCCGATAGCGGTTGAAACCTCCTTGCCGGACTCCATTTCTTCCTCATTCTACATGCCAGACGCACGTTTGAGCCTGGACGACATCGCTGCCTTCCTCGGCTTCAGCGACGCCGAGGTGCGACGCGTGCTGCAGCTCCGCTACGAACACAACGCCCCGATTCGCCACCCTCGCACCGGCCAGGTTATGGACGCTCCTTCGGATACCATTCGGGATTTAGTGGAGCCCAAGGATCTCCGTCTTGCATGTCTTATTTCGTGCTGCTCTGAACTTGTCGAGCTGCCGGCGACACCCATCGCCAGGCCAGCCCCCGCGACCGACACTACCGTGCCGCTGCAGGACCTTGCACAGTCTTTTACGACCGTGCAGGGCGACATTAAGGTCCTGAAAGAGACGATGCTGGAGCTGAAGAAAGCCATGGCAGCCCCTGCCAAAACTACCACGTTTGCCGATGTCACCGGCAAGCAATTGACCACCATTGTTCAACAGGCGGCCAAGTCTGCAGCTACCGCTGCGGTCACCCAGAATGAAGTGCAGCAACGCCAACGCAATATGGTAATCAAAGGCTTCCAGAAAGGCGCGGCAGCACAGGAGACAGCACACTCACTTGCCGAGGAGCTGCGCGGCCCAGAGTTTCTGGGGAAGCTGCAGCTCCAGAACCGTGTTGCCATTGAACGTGCCATTCGGCTGCCAGGCCCTATGGGCCTGGTCGTCGTCACCATGGCCTCCATGCACGACAAACGCCTCGTGCTGGGAGCACGTCGTCTGCTCCAACGCGGTGACTTCAGCCTCGACGAGGACTACACGCCGGCTCAACTGAAGGCGAGGAGCGCGGTGTGGAACAGCCCCATCGTCCAGGAGACCAAGCAGCACGAGACCCCGGGTAAGCGGGCTGCGTCTGCTTCAGGATGGCTCCTTTGCAGCATTCTTTGATGGGCAGAGGATCAAAGGTGTTCCGATTAACACCCCCGGAGCGGAGTCTCGTCAGGTGTCTAGCCAGAAGGGTGCTGCCTCTGTTGGTAGACAGTAGGTAGACAACCTTCCTCGTCGGCTCGCGGCTAACAGGCTTCGGGGACAGCCTCTAAACAGTCCCGTTCCACTACCATGCCTCGACCTAACCGTCGGGTGAAAGCCATGGTGGTGCCGGTATTTCGGGCCACAACCTCATCTGTCAAATGTCAGATTCGTAAAACCCAACGTTTGCTAGATTACCTACGCCTCGGCGTTGTGCAATCAGCCCCAACCCCGAATACCCCGAGCAAGCGGCAGGCTCGCATCCTACGCTTGCAGGACAAAATAAATGCGATGAAAAGCACTATTTCTACCGCTTCCCTTCCCCCTCCGTTTCATCCCCACCTCCACCCCCCGCCGCATCCACCCCCATCATCCATCGTCGTCCTCCCCTGGTGGGCCAGCAGGCATCCTTGGCCCTTGCCACTTTTAACACCCGCACATTGCTAGATGACGACCATAGCTGTCGGATCGAGGAGCTAGTCGCATTTTGCATCGAGCATCGTGTATCTATATTTGCTGCCATTCGCCGACTGTATGAGGGCTCACAGGCAGTAGTGCGGACTGCGGAGGGCACCACTCCACCATTCCCCCTTCACCACGGGGTGTGGCAAGGTTGTGTCCTGTCCCCATACCTGTTCATTATTGTCGTGGACCACGTCATGCGCCGGGCACGTGCGCGCTTTACTGCTCTTAAGGGGTTCGAGCCAGGCTTGGACATCCTTAACGTGAAAGAGCACGGCGGGGTTAGACCTGGTTACCGCCTTGCCGACCTGATTTATGCGGATGATACCACCCTCATCGAGAGCCCCGAGCACATTCAGACCTGGCTGGACTGCCTGGGCCTGGAGGCGCGGGCGGTGGGGTTGGAGATTAGTGTCAAGACGGAGGCGATGGTGATAGGGGCCTCCAGTAAACCACCGCTGCCGCGCCTGCTCGACGGGACGGAGGTCCCGTTCCGCGACCGCTTCAAGCTGTTGGGGAGCTGGCTTCCTGACACCGACGACGATGTGGACACCCGCATCGCCCTCGCCTGGGCCAAGCTCCGTTCGCTCACACCTTACTGGCGCTCGAAGGGCCTGGACGGGCACCGCAAACGCATGCTCTTCAAGGTCCTCGTCCTCACGGTGCTCACGTATGGCGCCGAGGCGTGGACCCTCCCACCCAAACTGGCAGCTCGGCTCGACGGCACAGTTTACAGGATGCTCCGGCAGGTCCTTAACGTAGGTTTTTCCGAGCGTCCGTCATCAGAGTCTTTGTATCATGGCATGCCTCGTGTTTCGGACGAGATTAGGCAGCGTAGGATAGCATTTGTAGGACACCTTGCCCGCACTAGCCAGGTCGACACCACCCTTGGTCTGGCCGGCCCCCAGCGGCTTGGCCAGCCAGGGCGGCATATTCTGACCTGGCCTGGCCCCGCGGACATCCCCAAAAGGGTAGGGAAACCTGTCACCAACTACGTTCAGATGTTGCTGGACGACCTAGTGGTCCCAGCCCAGTTTGAGCACCGCATACACTCTCTCTCCCGTCTTTGGACTGTCATGCAGGACAAGACGCGGTGGAAGAAGATTGTCAAGGCGCACACGCCCGACCCTGTGGGCAAGCCACCTCCCCCCAAGCGGAGGAGGCGTTTTGATGAGTAGTGTAGTTAGGATTTTCTAGATAGCCTAGCGTTAGTATAGTTCGATTACGCGGCTCCCTCCACCCCATCCATCATGGAATATGTGCTACATGACCTCCCCACGGAGGCATGTTATAATTTAATTTAATTTTTTTTTTTTATGAATCCCCTCTGGATGGAGGGGGGGACAAAGCCGCGAAACCGAACTAATCTAACTCTAAGCTAATCTAACTCTCTATCTAGCTAGAAAACCCTACCTATTCTACTGAGCAAAGTGGGAGCCATAAGCCGTCGTAACTCAGCGGGCGTGTGCACAGTAACAGAGAGACAGCCGCTGAGGCACGAGTCCAGTAACAAAAGACAAGCAGTACAGTAGTGTGTGAGAGAGCAGATGTGAGAGCGCTTGCCTTAGTGTTATTATGCACTCATATTTTAACTGGGCGACTTTGCCCAGATTTATCAAATTCTGCATCAGCTAAATAGCCACGCGCTCCTGTGGGGGAGTTGCGGAGGACAATAATACAAGAAGATAGGGCTTTTCCATGATGATCTTCCCCCTCACAGGCATGCTCCCCCCTTACCCGGGCATAGCGTGATAGACCATGAGGGTGCGGGTGCCCTGGTGCACCTAGAGCAAGTGTTGTTTACATTCCCACCCTTGCAGGAAGTAGCTTAGAATGTATTATAGGCTCATATGCCCCTTCTCAGGGCTATGTGCTACATATACTCCCAACGGAGTTATGTTCGTAATTAATTAATTAATAGGGCTTTTCCATCTTTGTTTGTTGCACAATGAGAAGGGGGCAGAGACTCCCGTCTTCCATCAAGCCCGAAGGGCGGAAGCAAGCCACAGCTGCGAGCGACACTGCTAATCTCTGTCCAGAGAGTCTGGCATATATACTGCATGGGTGCACTAAGGCTGAAGTGGCGCACTGCGGGGGTAAAATGGCGGGTGCATTGACTCCGTATGTTGCTCTGAACGATGTCTGAATCGCAGCGCTACCTTCTCCGGTGTGTATAATCTGCGAGGTATGATTAAATGAAATGAAATTAAATTATAACATGCGCGGTCACGTGTCTATTAATTAATTAATTATAACATGCGCCTCCGTTGGGAGGTCATGTAGCACATATTCCATGTTGGGTGGGTGGAGGTGGGAGAAGCCGCGTAATCGACCTTACCTAACTCTAAGCTATCTAGTCTAGAAAATCCTAACTACGCCACTCAGCAAAACGCCCCTTCCTCTTGGGGGGGGGTGGCTTGCCCACAGGGGCTGGCGTGTGAGGCTGGACAATCTTCTGCCACCTCTTCTTGTTCTGCATGGCAGTCCAAAGAAGGGAGAGGGAGTGGATGCGGTGTTCAAACTGCAAGGTATGATGCTATGTGGATATGTCTGTGGTGTTGAAGTGGGAAAAATTGGCCGGCATGGTGGTGGTGCCCATGTTCGATCCATGCATGAGGGCAACCCCACCCCTAGCTTTGGGGTCAGCTTCTGACGCACAGGTGTAGGCCATGTCCATGGTATCCAGATTCAGATTCTCTGGACATTGAGAAGCAAGATATATCAAGGAGACAACCAGAGACATTGAGAACCGAGATATATTAATTAATTAATTAATTAATTAATTAATTAATTAATTAGACTCGTGCTCCCGTTGGGGTTTGGGGAGAACCGAGATATATATAACTGATGTTAGTCCAAGCAGTGAATATATAAACATGGTGTCATTATAATTAACTCGTGCTCCCGTTGGGGAGTCACAGAGTATTAATTAATTAATTAATTAATTAATTAATTAATATTAATTAAACATTTAGACCCTTTCCACATTTGCATTCAGTTTCGGGCAGCGAGGGTCCTAACTCGGCCGGTTTCGGAACTAGAGGATTCCACAATTGACCGTCCAATCAGGTCGCGACCTCTAATTTCGACCCGAACTGGGGTGGAACTCCCGGAACTGCAAAAAAGCCGTTCCGGCCAGTTCCGATCAGAATTAGGGTCAAGAAAGGTAGGTCGAGTTGTTGAAACCGGCAGGGAAAGCGCCAGGACGGTACGGATCGGATCTGGTTGTGGAAAGGAGGTCCCAATCAATTCGCCGCTATTTCACCGCGCCAATTAAACCTCGAACGTACCTAATTATCCGGCCCGGACCAATCCGAGTCCTCCCAATTCGCGCCTGGACGGCAGCAAACGTGGAAAGGCCCTTAGGTCTATACATCGTTAATTATTAGGCCATCAGGCAGATCCCTCACCAGTGCACAAGCAAATCCACGCAGGAGATGCAAAGCCTCGGCGTGCATGCACGTCACCAGTAACACCAGCACCAGATTGTTTTACAGAGGTAGATCATCATAGTTCCATCACAACATTAATAAAGCACAAGTAGCTTTATTGCGTGGCACTCTATGCTACCAGGGCCCACATGCAGTCCAGTCCTAGGACACAGGGTAGGATTTTGGTCCTTTGCATGGCTTGGAGTAAAATAATGTAAGCTCAATTTGAATCGTTTACTTTTCTTTCTCTGCATACTGCCATCAACATCAATGGGAGCATCCACGAATTTCAACCCATCCAATCGTCGTCGGCAAACTATAAGCTCAAAATTTCGTGGGTGCTATGCTCCTTGACCCCCCACCCAGGGCAGCTGGAAAACTATACAAAGCCGCTTTCATTGCGGAAAGCTCATCAACGTTGCGGGCTATCATCGAGGTAGCAGCACGACGCCAGCCGCTGGTTGGGCCTCCCTTCCACCCTATTCCTCAGAATCTCCATAACCGTGGCAAAGGCGTCCGGTCCCGGGGGCAGCGGCGTGGATGGCCCCATCCCCCGCCAGATAAATCGCGTCATGCAGCACTCTAATTCACGCTGCATGCGCGCATAGGTGGCGTCATCAATGCCTCGAAGGATGTCGAGCATGAAGGGGATCTGGCTCTCGTTGAGTCTGACCGAGAACCTGTACTTCAAGGGGGGGGGGGGGGGGGTAAACATGGCCACATCCGACCGTCAGACTCCCACAGGAAATGGCTTTCAGGTTGTGTCCAGGACATTGATGAAGTGACAGTTGGAACAGCGCAGGTTAAAGTGTATCGCCGACATTTTTCCAGGAAGTAACCTGCGCTGCGCAGAGCACGGTGCAGCGGCCACTTGTCATCACATGTGAGAAATGCAGGGCCCAGAAGGCTCCAGAGTTATCCCCCATGTGCGCAGAAGCTAGTCCAACCATCCCCCACCTCTCACACAGCAGGTACTAAGCGCCCCCCTTCACCTCCAGCAGGTAGTCCCCCCCCCTCACCTCTCGTCGTGCAGGCAGTCCTCCCCCTCACCTCTCGTAGGGCAGGTAGTTCCCCCCCTCATCTCTCGTAGGACAGGGAGGTAGTCCCCCCCGCTCACCTCTTGTAAAGCAGGTAGTCCCCCCTCCTTTACCTCTCATTGGGCAGATAGTGTCCCCCCCCCCGTCACCTCCCATACGGCAGATAGCCCCCCCCCTCACCTCTCGTAGGGCAAGTAGTCCTCGAACGGTTGCTCCACGTTGTCCTGAACGATTACCGGGACGCACCCCATGATCACCGCATCGATCGTGCGGATGCCAAAGCCAGCGCCCGACGGCGCGAGGCAGAACTTGGCACCCACCAGCGCGCCCGCGTAGTCCGGCACGCGCCTGCGCGACAGCTCTACGCCCGGCGCGCCCTCAAATAGCTGAAAGACGCGCTGGCGCACGTTGTGGCTGTACTGAATGCCAGTGTTTGAGTGGGGCCCCGAGTTGGGCAGGCCTGAGGCACCCGCGAAGAAGAGCAGCGTGTCAAAGGGGGGATGCCGGCGGGGGGCCTCGCCCGTCGTGTGGGCCGGGTCGGCCCAGTAGGCGGGTCGGACCACCCCTCCCCGCTCGAACAGCGGCGACTTTTTGAAGAATGGCTTGTGGATGTCATTATATTCGTGCATTTGGTAGAGGAAGCTGTTGGAGGGGATCACGATGTCCTGGCCAGGGATGTGGCAGGGGCCCGTGTCGTAGCCCTCCATGTCGGCTACGGTGAGCCCAAAATGGTGTAGCCAGATGGCGCTGGCGAGGTCCGGGTCAAACCCTAGACGCATGTGGGCGTGCTGCTTGTGAGTGCCACACGCGCCAAAGTCGGAGGAGGAGACAAAAATGTGGTCGCGGCCCCCCTTGGCATCCCAGTAGGGGTAGGCCGACCGGATGTGGGCCACAATGTCCCTGCACATGGGCGCGTGGGCAAGTTTGTTACGAGCACGCATGGAAATATTATTCCACGAAGCGATGAGGATCGCGCGAACAATGAGAAATCAGATCCAGGGCGCGTAGATGGTGCACACATGGAAAAACGAGAGTGAGGGAGTTAAGTACATAGGTGGAGATGGGGAGGGTAGGAAAAAAGGGGGGAGGGGGGAGAAAGGGGGGTCGGGGGACAGCAGAGCTGCATGCCAGGTCATGTTCACGAGCAACACCATGTCACTTCAGCCCCATCATTGAGACCAGAAAAGGGAAGCATTAGAGGGAAACGCGCGCGCGGGGATGCAGCCCCTCCATTCAAGTCCCATACCAACATGAGGTGGTGGAGAAGTGGCCCAGACACGAATATGAATACGGATACGGACACGAACACGGATACGAATACGGATATGAATACGGACATGAAAATATGAATACGGACATGAATATGGATACAAATACAAATACAGACACGAATGCGGACACGAATACGGATACGAATAGGGATACGAATACGGACACGAATACCAATATGAATACGGATACGGACAAGAATACGGATACGAATACGGATATGAATACGGACATGAGAATATGAATACGGACATGAATATGGATACGAATACAAATACAGACACGAATGCGGACACGAATACGGATACGAATACGGACACAAATACCAATATGAATACGAATACGAATACGGACACGAATACCAGTACGAACGTGAATGCGAATGCGAATACACATACACATACACGCACACGCACACGCACACGCACACGCACACGCACACGCACACGCACACGCACACGCACACGCACACGCACACGCACACGCACACGCACACGCACACGCACACGCACACGCACACGCACACGCACACGCACACGCACACGCACACGCACACGCACACGCACACGCACACGCACACGCACACGCACACGCACACGCACACGCACACGCACACGCACACGCACACGCACACGCACACGCACACGCACACGCACACGCACACGCACACGCACACGCACACGCACACGCACACGCACACGCACACCCACACGCACACGCACACGCACACGCACACGCACACGCACACGCACACGCACACGCACACGCACACGCACACGCACACGCACACGCACACGCACACGCACACGCACACGCACACGCACACGCACACGCACACGCACACGCACACGCACACGCACACGCACACGCACACGCACACGCACACGCACACGCACACGCACACGCACACGCACACGCACACGCACACGCACACGCACACGCACACGCACACGCACACGCACACGCACACGCACACGCACACGCACACGCACACGCACACGCACACGCACACGCACACGCACACGCACACGCACACAAACACGCACACAAACACAAACACAAACACAAACACAAACACAAACACAAACACAAACACAAACACAAACACAAACACAAACACAAACACAAACACAAACACAAACACAAACACAAACACAAACACAAACACAAACACAAACACAAACACAAACACAAACACAAACACAAACACAAACACAAACACAAACACAAACACAAACACAAACACAAACACAAACACAAACACAAACACAAACACAAACACAAACACAAACACAAACACAAACACAAACACAAACACAAACACAAACACAAACACAAACACAAACACAAACACAAACACAAACACAAACACAAACACAAACACAAACACAAACACAAACACAAACACAAACACAAACACAAACACAAACACAAACACAAACACAAACACAAACACAAACACAAACACAAACACAAACACAAACACAAACACAACACCAACACCAACACCAACACCAACACCAACACCAACACCAACACCAACACCAACACCAACACCAACACCAACACCAACACCAACACCAACACCAACACCAACACCAAACACCAACACAACACAAACACAAACACCAACACCAACACCAACACCAACACCAACACCAACACCAACACCAACACCAACACCAACACCAACACCAACACCAACACCAACACCAACACCAACACCAACACCAACACCAACACCAACACCAACACCAACACCAACACCAACACCAACACCAACACCAACACCAACACCAACACCAACACCAACACCAACACCAACACCAACACCAACACCAACACCAACACCAACACCAACACAAACACAAACACAAACACAAACACAAACACAAACACAAACACAAACACAAACACAAACACAAACACAAACACAAACACAAACACCAACACCAACACCAACACCAACACCAACACCAACACCAACACCAACACCAACACCAACACCAACACCAACACCAACACCAACACCAACACCAACACCAACACCAACACCAACACCAACACCAACACCAACACCAACACCAACACCAACACCAACACCAACACCAACACCAACACCAACACCAACACAAACACAAACACAAACACAAACACAAACACAAACACAAACACAAACACAAACACAACACAAACACAAACACAAACACAAACACAAACACAAACACAAACACAAACACAAACACAACAAACACAAACACAAACACAAACACAAACACAAACACAAACACAAACACAAACACAAACACAAACACAAACACAAACACAAACACAAACACAAACACAAACACAAACACAAACACAAACACAAACACAAACACAAACACAAACACAAACACAAACACAAACACAAACACAAACACAAACACAAACACAAACACAAACACAAACACAAACACAAACACAAACACAAACACAAACACAAACACAAACACAAACACAAACACAAACACAAACACAAACACAAACACAAACACAAACACAAACACAAACACAAACACAAACACAAACACAAACACAAACACAAACACAAACACAAACACAAACACAAACACAAACACAAACACAAACACAAACACAAACACAAACACAAACACAAACACCAACACCAACACCAACACCAACACCAACACCAACACCAACACCAACACCAACACCAACACCAACACCAACACAAACACAAACACAAACACAAACACAAACACAAACACAAACACAAACACAAACACAAACACAAACACAAACACAAACACAAACACAAACACAAACACAAACACAAACACAAACACAAACACAAACACAAACACAAACACAAACACAAACACAAACACAAACACAAACACAAACACAAACACAAACACAAACACAAACACAAACACAAACACAAACACAAACACAAACACAAACACAAACACAAACACAAACACAAACACAAACACAAACACAAACACAAACACAAACACAAACACAAACACAAACACAAACACAAACACAAACACAAACACAAACACAAACACAAACACAAACACAAACACAAACACAAACACAAACACAAACACAAACACAAACACAAACACAAACACAAACACAAACACAAACACAAACACAAACACAAACACAAACACAAACACAAACACAAACACAAACACAAACACAAACACAAACACAAACACAAACACAAACACAAACACAAACACAAACACAAACACAAATACAAATACAAATACAAATACAAATACAAATATGAATATGAATATGAATATGCACACAGATACGCCCATGGGATGCCAGCCCCCTATTGCAGCGCATCGCTTGTTATACCCGTGCGGCCCACCATCCATCCAGCGCGGCCATGATGGGTTTTGCTGTGGCGGGGTATCGCTATGACGGGGCGTTGCATGTGTGCTATAATGGGGTACCACACTTAAGGAACATCGCTACGCTACAGTTTTCATGGGCCGACAAGACACCCAACATAAGTAATGGGAGATAAGCGCCGCGCATGCCCCTCGTCCTGTAACCACTGCCTGCACTACCACAGCCATCTGCCGGGTCGCAGTGCATCCCTTTTCCCTGTCGAAGCCCAAACGCATTACAAACCCCAACACAACCCAAACGCGTCGCGAACCCCAACACTACCCAAACGCATAACAAACCCCAACACAACCCAAACGCGTCACAAACCCCAACACTACCCAAACACGTCACGAACCCCAACACTACCCAAACGCATAACAAACCCTAACACTACCCAAACGCATAACAAACCCTAACACTACCCAAACGCGTCGCGAACCCCAACACTACCCAAACGCGTCACAAACCCCAACACTACCCAAACGCATAACAAACCCCAACACAACCCAAACGCGTCACAAACCCCAACACTACCCAAACGCGTCACGAACCCCAACACTACCCAAACGCGTCACAAACCCCAACACTACCCAAACGCATAACAAACCCCAACACAACCCAAACGCGTCACGAACCCCAACACTACCCAAACGCGTCACAAACCCCAACACTACCCAAACACGTCACGAACCCCAACACTACCCAAACGCGTCACAAACCCCAACACTACCCAAACACGTCACGAACCCCAACACTACCCAAACGCGTCACAAACCCCAACACTACCCAAACGCATAACAAACCCCAACACAACCCAAACGCATCACAAACCCTAACACTACCCAAACGCGTCGCGAACCCTAACACAACCCAAACGCATTACAAACCCTAACACTACCCAAACGCGTCGCGAACCCCAACACTACCCAAACGCATTACAAACCCTAACACTACCCAAATGCATCACAAACCCCAACACTACCCAAACGCATTACAAACCCCAACACTACCCAAACGCATTACAAACCCCAACACTACCCAAACGCGTCACAAACCCCAACACTACCCAAACGCGTCACAAACCCCAACACTACCCAAACGCGTCGCGAACCCCAACACTACCCAAACGCATTACAAACCCTAACACTACCCAAATGCATTACAAACCCCAACACAACCCAAACGCGTCGCGAACCCCAACACTACCCAAACGCGTCACAAACCCCAACACTACCCAAACGCGTCGCGAACCCCAACACTACCCAAACGCATTACAAACCCTAACACTACCCAAATGCATTACAAACCCCAACACTACCCAAACGCGTCGCGAACCCCAACACTACCCAAATGCATAACAAACCCTAACACTACCCAAACGCGTCACGAACCCCAACACTACCCAAACGCGTCACGAACCCCAACACTACCCAAACGCGTCGCGAACCCTAACACTACCCAAACGCATTACAAACCCTAACACTACCCAAACGCGTCACGAACCCCAACACTACCCAAACGCGTCACGAACCCCAACACTACCCAAACGCGTCACGAACCCCAACACTACCCAAACGCGTCACAAACCCCAACACTACCCAAACGCGTCGCGAACCCCAACACTACCCAAACGCATTACAAACCCCAACACAACCCAAACGCGTCACAAACCCCAACACAACCCAAACGCATTACAAACCCCA
Organism: Mesostigma viride; assembly: GCA_009746045.1. Lineage (NCBI taxonomy): Eukaryota > Viridiplantae > Streptophyta > Mesostigmatophyceae > Mesostigmatales > Mesostigmataceae > Mesostigma > Mesostigma viride. The sequence goes on along the minus strand of RPFO01000050.1, from coordinate 4,458,083 downwards.
ACACTACCCAAACACGTCACAAACCCCAACACAACCCAAACGCATTACAAACCCCAAAACTACCCAAACGCGTCGCGAACCCCAACACTACTCAAACGCATAACAAACCCTAACACTACCCAAACGCGTCACAAACCCTAACACTACCCAAACGCGTCACAAACCCCAACACTACCCCAACACGTCACAAACCCCAACACTACCCAAACGCATCACAAACCCCAACACTACCCAAACGCGTCACGAACCCTAACACTAACCCCTATTGTTTGAGACCAACCCATCCCCATTCTACTCCCACTTCCCTACTTACGTGTGATAGCTCATACCCTTCTCCTACACTGTCCACTCCCCTTCACCTGTCGTAGCCCACCCGCTTCCCCTCCAACCACCCTCCCCCTGCACCTGTGGTACCCCATGCCCGTCTGCCAATCCAGCGGCGCGCGGCGGCTCCAGGTGGGCACGAAGAAGAAGTCGGCCTCCTTGGCGTCCGTCACCCTGTGCTGACTCAGCAGCGCAGCCAGGTGGACCGCATTCTCTGACAGCCGCCCGTCCAGGTGCAGGAACCACACAAAGTGCATGCCCGACGTGAAGCGGGGGGGCAGCTCGTACACGTAGATGCGGGGGCGAGGCACTACGCTGCCGCCCCCCGACCCGTGGGCTGCAGGTGCCAGTACGACGTCAGCCCCTGGGTTGCCACCGTCGCGGCTCTCGTCTCCTGTGGCCCCCACCGTGGCACGGTCCGCAGGCACCCAGGTCATGTGGCCCCCTCCGTTGGGCGGCTCTGGCCCCCTCACGTACGCGCCCTCCCTCAGCACGTAGGTGGAGTAGTCAGGCACGCGCGCAGCATGCTCCACCTTGGCAGGGATGGGGTCCTGCCCATGCCGCCCCTCGTGGTGTGTGGTTGCCAGGGAGCAATCGATGCCGAATCGACCCGGCACGCAGCGGCAGAACCCGCGGTCGCATATGCCCGCGTTGGAGCAGTTGTTCAGGATCTGGTCGCAGCGCCACATGTCAGGCACCGGGCGGGGCTTTGGGGACTGGTCGTGGGGGCCCTCAGCGACCATCAAGCAGGGCTCCAACACTTTGACGTACTTGCAGCGCTCGCCCTCGCGGTCACGCACGCACAGGCCCTCGCCGTGGCACTCGTCAGCGCACTGCGACTGCGGGACATAGGGCGCCTCGCCCGACGGCAGGAAGGGGTTGTTGCGGTCCTTCTTGGTGGCAGGCGCGACTACGCGGCCCAGCTTGCCGTTCACGCCGCGACGATAGGTCACCAGCAGGCCCAGGTCGGTCAGCGTGGTGTTGCGCATGTCCTCGCGCGTCAGCTGGCGCGCCTCGGCGGGCCGGTGCAGCTCGACGCAGGTGACGGTGGCGCAGGAGTAGTAGAGGCCGCGCTCGTCGCACTCGCGGATGCAGTCGCAGCTGGTAAGGAAGCCGCCGCAGCCAAGCAGGCCCAGCGGGAACACGCCCTCCATGCAGCTGGGAAGCGCGGGCTGGGAGCAGTCTGGCCCGGTTTTCCAGGGAGGGCACACGCACACGCCCGACTGCTCGTCGCACGTGCCAACTTGGGAGCAGCCGGCAGGGCACCGGGATGAGGGCGTAGAAAGCTCTGCTACGAGCTGCACTGACCTGGAAGTCCCGTGCGTCAAACTTCGGGCGGCGGTTGAGGTGAGGAACAATAAGTATGCGGTCGAGAGAACCGCCACCAGACTACAGCACTGCGGCAAATGCTTGCAGTGAGACGTGGGGGGCATCCTTGTTGGGATAAGAGGCACGCAGCCAGGAACCCCGGGAAGTAGGACGTGTAAGCACGTGCGTGTTGTAAAATTTTTCGAATTGCCTACAATTTTGATTGCAAGCTAAAGGGAAACCGAGACGGACCTCAAAGGTCGTGGTGCCTTCAACAGTCTTGCTAGGGTACAACTTCGCAGGGGCATTTTCATGCCTAGCCGACCTCCAATAAGCTACAAAATGCACGAGGGACCAGTTGCTGGTATGACAAATACGTACACCTTGGCATCCTAGGCATTGTTAGGACACCTTTGGTACCGAAATAATGTTGATTGCGACATGAACATGGGTCTAGCTTCGAGATTTGCTTGGCCAGGTCTAGAGGTCTTGCTGACATGTATGCCCGGAATGATCCGCGGGAGAAAGAGTGGCCATGACATTTGTGCGCGAGTGTGTGCGCAGGACAAGTGGCGCAACCAAGCAGCTGTAAAATATATTTTTCGGTAAGTCCTGGGTAAAAGTGGGTTATCCAATTATGGACCAGAGATGTATAATGGGATTTGAGTATCAGCCAATCTATATTTAAGGTATCCACGCGGTGGTGCGAATGTGCGCGTAATATGTGCGGCTTGGGCAACAACAACAACAATATTCCAACCACGTGCCTCCTGCTTTCTACAACTCGCTCGCCCTGGCCGGAAAGCGTGGCGACCCCCACACGTGTGTCAACTGTTAGCTCTACTTTCAAGTTGCCGTGGCCAGACAGGCGCGTTACGCTTACACCCCCCACACACGTTTAAGATTGGGGTCCGGCCGACCCAGGGCTGCGATCTTAAACCTAAAATCAAATCCAGGGCTGACGATCTGGAAGTTGAGAGCAGTGTTTTTTTTAGTGGCGATACACCGCCAAATGTGGCGGTGTGGCACTTTTTTTGGCAAAATGTGGCGGTGCCACCCACTTGGACAGGGCACCCAAGAAGCCACAATTTGGCCGTGCTGTTCTACTTTGTAGTTTCGTTTCGCCACAGGGTGGCCGTGCCTGAAGTTCACTCTAGTACAGGCTACGCCACAATTGGCGGTGTCAGCCGGTCTTCCGGCCGGCGTTCCGCCACAAGCCTCCCTAGTACTAGAACTACTATGAGTATTACTATGACTGACTGACTTACTGACTGCATAGTGCATGTACGTAGAGCCCGGCCAAGTGCCAAGTGGCAAGTGGCCCGCTGCCAGAGACCAGAGTGCACTGTGCAGACTGCAGCTTGTGTGCATTTTCTGGCTTCAGCTGGCTGGCGGCCTGGCGGCTGGCGCCTCAGTTCCAGTCACTCGCCAGCCATACAGTACTGTACTGCATTGCATTGACTATGTGTTTCGACTTTCGGCACTTCAGTAATCGTTTTGTTAAGCAGTGGCTGTAGTGGTAATCGTTGTTGTTAATTTACCAAGTACGCCCGGCGCCGATGCCTGAGACGGAGACGCTCGCCCGCCTTGTGTACAGGCATTCACGCCTTAAGTTGGGTTCGAGGTTTTTGGTCAACCCAACTTCAGGCGTGAACCCAACTTAAGGCGTGAATGATTCTAATAAATTCTACTAGTTTGAACTTAAGATAATTAAACATACTGTTCTGAACTACTTTGAACTTGGAATGCCAGTACGGCGCCGCGCCGCGCTGACCCCGCTGCCGGTAGGGTCATTTGCTGCACCAAAAAGCCAGCCCGCCACACGTGGCCGTGCCAAGCCCAATTTTAATTGGCTTAAAGCCACACATTGGCCGAGTAAACTGAAGTTTTCATAGTTCGAAACGCCACAAGTGGCCTAGCGCCACTAGTAACGAAAACCTTAAAAAAAACACTGGTTGAGAGCTGTAGGCGATCTTAAACCTGATGCGGTATACCCGAGTACATAATCTAACCAGCCATTTGTACCACTGAGCAGCTATTTGTACCTGTAGACTTTTAAGATCTTTTTCCCAAAACCAGCCCTGCGATCTTCAACCTGAAATTCATAAATCCAGGGTCTCAAGATCTTAAACCTGGGGATCTTAAACGGGGGGGGCCGGGGGTAATGTGCGGCGTGCAACAACAACAACAACAACAACAATTACTATCGGGGCACTGTGACGTGTCGCGAGTGAAGGTGTGAAGGGCCTTGTACAAAAACAACAGTCTGAACGCCAGGAGCGCAGCATGAACGTGGAAGGACAGTGTCGCAACACCGTTATTGACCCTCGATATTGCTAGCTACGTTACCAAAGCCCGAAAGCCGTCACGATTTGCCACTTGACCGCGGCATATCATCAGGCAATTTTAAAGATTCAGGTTTCCACCATGCCTGCACCTATTTTCTCTGTGAATGTGTGAGACTGAGGACAGTCACCGAGTATTATTTTTCATTACTGTAGCCAAAATTGTCACATGACCCATGTTGCCTCCTGTGCGATGGCGGCCTTCCGCTGCGCATCAGCTTCCTCTTTCCAGCACTTTTTGCCACAGATGCGGTGCTCCAGCGTGGAGCCTTCCACCGCCTTGGCATCCTTTCCCTCCCTTTTCCAGGCATCTGCCTTGAAGTGCCCCGTGAAGGTCGCTGCAAGGAACACAGTATGGTCACAGTGTCCCCGCCTAATTGCCGACAAGTCACGGCATTATCAAGCGATAGCATGCTTCAATCTGGGCTATTCGTCCCGATTTCAGAGCACTTTTGGTCGGCCTCGATTCATAAAGAAAGACAAGCGTGGCGGCAATTTCATGCTGACATGTACGGCTGAGATGGCGGCAGACGGCAATGCCACGGACACCCTACCATCGGATGCTGCGCTGGGTCAGGTGCGAGCTTTCAAGCTGCTTTTCTGGACTAGAACATGTTTGAATTGTTCATGCCCGACTACAGAACGCTGTATGTCAAGCCCGAGCGATGGTTGCCGCGTGCCCCCTGTAGTAGTATCATATCGTACGAGTTTGGTATTCCTGGATCGCCTTGGAACGTGTATTTAATTAGACGTGCGATGGCAGCCCGGGGTTGCTTTCAGGGCGCACCATCTCTGGACACGGTCATCCATACGATTATCGCAATGTACAGTATTGTGGCTATAAACCGTAACTGCCTGAGCCCCTGTCCCCCTGCGCCCACATGCCTGGCTGACCCCGCCCCCTCTTCTTCCCCCGCTCTCCCCCCATCATTCCCTTGCTTTCCCCTGTCCCCCCTTCCTCAAATTTTCCGGCTTCGCATCTCTCTCCCCTCCCATCTTCCTATGCCTTCCCCAAATGCCTGTCTGCGGCCCCCTTGGCCCCTGCCCCTCTCCCCCCCCCCCCTTTTGGCCCCCCCCCTTTTGGCCCCTATCCCCCCTTCACCCGCCAGGTGGTGACGGCCCAGGCCAACTTTGTGCGTGTGCTGGTGACGGCGGTGGGCGCGCCGTCACAACGGTCTCCCGAAGAGGAGGAGCAGCGGAGGCGCACCCACTTCGATGACCAGCCCCTGGCCCGGGACGGCCAGGTGGGCGTGGAGCTGCTCTGCGTGGTCAGGTGGGTGGCGTGCTGGTCCTGTGGGTGTGCTGTCGCCTATGGCATGATATTCACGCATGCGGTCCGGTGGGTAATCTGCGCACACGGGGGTGGGTCACGTGCCGGCGCATGTGCCTAGGTGGGTGCACTGTTTGGGCGAACCTTTTTCGGGCGCACTGTGTTGCGAATACCCCACCGGGCCTGTGGCATGTGTTTGGTGCATAAGTGGCGTGCGCGTGCATGCGGTTGGGTGGGTGGAGTGCTCACACTTTCGCTCCGCTTCGGCTCCCTGGAGTTCCGCGTGACGTCACCGCCATGACGCATGGGCGTGGCAAGTACTTTTATATCTGACTGAGAGTGCGGCTCAGTGGATAGTGCTTCTTTGCCTACTTACAATGCCACATTTTTGTGAGATGTCGGTACCGGCCTGGCAGGAGCTTGTCATGTGTGCGCTGTGGTCGCAAAGCACCTGTTCCCCTGACCCCGTCTCTTTCTTCTTTCCACGCGCTACCCACCCCACCCCACCCCCACCCCCCTACCCGCCCACCACGCCAGGGCGGTGCTGAAGAAGATTCAGCGCCGCGTGCTCGTGGGGGACTACGTGACGGTTGGCCGCATTGACTGGGTAGACCAGCGTGGCATGGTCACCGACGTGCTGCCCCGCTCCAACGCGGTCATGGACATTGGCATCGCCAACGTGGACCAGCTCTGTGTCGTCTTCTCGCTCACGCGGCCCGCCGTCACAGACCGCCAGCTCAGCCGCTTCCTGGTGGCGTCCGAGGCCACGGGCATCCCCGTCACGCTCGTGTTCAACAAGGCCGACCTGGTGAGGGCGCGGTTGTTGGTAGAGAAGACAAATAGGGTGACTGGGTGGGGCATCCCCGTCACGCTCGTGTTCAACAAGGCCGACCTGGTGAGGGCGCGGTTGTTGGTAGAGAAGACAAATAGGGTGACTGGGTGGGGCATCCCCGTCACGCTCTTGTTCAACAAGGCCGACCTGGTGAGGGCGCGGTTGTTGGTAGAGAAGACAAATAGGGTGACTGGGTGGGGCATCCCCGTCTCGCTCGTGTTCAACAAGGCCGACCTGGTGAGGGTGTGGTTATATACTTTTGAGGATGATAAATCACGGAACTGAGATCGGCAATACAATGCTGTGGTTGTGGTTAGAGAGGAGGAAAAGGGCGACTGGGTTGGCATCCCCATTGTTCTCATGTACAGCAGAAAAGGTGCATTTGGTGACAGCATTGCCTTACTCATAAGATGCAAATTGGTTACGGCATGGTCAAAGCTAGACATGGCGAATAGAACGGATTATTAGTTTGGAAAATTTGTTTCCCTTTCGTGAATCGGTGGGCTTCATTTATCTATCTTTACTTGACATTGCTTTCCTTAGGTTTTCATTGGCACATTTGCTGAGTGCGCGTTTAGAGAAGGCAGATGGTGTAAAGAGAGGTGGGTGGCTGCGTGCTTGGGCAGTATTGCACAAACACGCTGATTGATGGCTGTTGCACGATCATCTGCGCGCCATAACTGAATTTCTGAGATATCGGGGGGGTTCATCGACTTTGTAGCGCTTTGTTGCGGGCCCTGCTCCTGTGCAGTCTTCGCGTGGCCATTCTTTCGTTGATACCTTCATTGCCATTGGGCACTCTCTGGTGCGTTTCTGACTTGCCATATCATAGTTGCCGCTCGAATGGCTACTGGCACACGCACCCGTGGTGGGAGGGGCATGACACGCGGGAGAGCGGGATTCGACAGGTACTCTAGGGGCACTATAGGGGCACTATAGGGGCACTATAGGGGCACTATAGGGGCACTAGATAGCCCTTTCCCCTGCCTCGCCGTTCAACTGTCCCCAGTGTTTCCGTTACTAGTTTGCATTTCGAAAGAAGCACTGCACCCTATGCATGTCTGTTTCAGCCGGCGGTCCCCACACCCAGCGTGCCCGACCTGCCATACCAGCGGCCATATACTCTGATTATTTTCTCATCATGTCTGTCATCACACATCTCCCAACACCCGTTCCAAGTATCCCAGGTGCCCCCTGAGGTCATTGAGGAGTGGACAGCCCGCGTGTCACGGTGGGGCTACGCCCCTGCCGTGATCAGCGCAGGCACCGGCGCGGGCATGGATGAGCTGGCGCGCCGCATGGCCGGTCGCGTGACTGTGCTCACGGGCCCCAGCGGCGTGGGCAAATCCAGCATCATCAACCAGCTTCGCGCGCCGCTGCTGCGCCAGGGCGTGCCCTCGGCGAGCGACGCCGTGGCAACAGCTGGCAGGGCAGGTGCAGGTGCTGAGGGGGAAGCGCATGGTGCTGAGGGAAGCGCGTGGTTGGGCAGCAAAGGGGAGGTGGGTCGTGCCAGCTCTACCTGCGACGATGAGGTGGCGGATGAGGAGGCGGAGATGGGGGAGGATGGTGTGACAGGGAGCGCTGACAGCGGCGGTGGGATGGAGTTTGCGCTGGCGCAGGGCGTGGTCAACAGCGACATGCCGTTGGCGGTAGCGGACGTGTCAGAGCGGTCGGGGCAGGGCCGGCACACGACGCGGAGCACCACGCTGCTGAGGTGGGGGCGGAGGCCAGCATGAAGGCACATAAAGGTGGCAGGCTCTCATGAAGCATGACAGGACCCGGCTGTCTGATGTGTGAGGCAGCACCAAGCTTCCAATGTGTGGCAGCATTAGGCCACGCGGTGCCAGCTTTGTAAGGGCCCTCCCTCCTTGTACTCTAGTAATGAGTGCCCACACTAAAGCTCTCTGTGCTGGCACTCCCCGCGCTTAGGCTTACACTCTAGAAGTTATGCACGGATGCCCACGCGGGCTGCACTGCCCATGTGCATGTTCTGCCCATCCTGTAAATGTAACTAAAACTATATAAACGCACTTGGTCCTGATAGGCTTCTGTTGTGAGTACTCATGTATGACGTCGTTGACCTGTTATTCCTGCCGCACCCTGCAGGTTGCCGGGTGGGGGCCTGCTGGCGGACACCCCTGGCTACAGCAACCGGAAGACCGATGCGATTGAAAAGTGAGCGAGCACTTAGCTCGCATTAGAGTATTTGCAAGATGTACGTTCGATAGCTGTTTGAGAACATAGTGTAGATAGCAACTGCAAGACCGATGCGACGGAAAGGTGAGCGAAGGAATATAATGTCTGTGCGAGCCTAGTAACCTGCTCATCTACAACCTCGTTCGCACCCCTCCGCTGCTCTTGACCTCATCTTCTGCGTCTTCTTCCCTTCTTTTAAGGATGGAACTGTTTTTTGGGGGGGGGAGAGGGGGGGGGAGGGAGAATGATCTCTTTCTAGGCATGTGGGATGTATTGTGCGCTGCGGCACCCAGCAGGGACCAAGCATCAGGTCGCTGCCAGTATAACTGGCTATCCTAGGTCTTGGAATAGCAGCCTTGTGCTCGTGGTCGTTGTCGCTGCAATTGCGTGGTTTTACTTCTGTAGGGGTTGCCATGAATGCTGGGCTTTAACTTTGCATAGTTACAGGCAATAAAGGCAAAGGTGAAGGCCATGATGTTTTTGGTTTTGTCTTGTTTTCAACTATGCAGAACTACTCTACAGTTTTTCTGTATATTTGTAACAAACCTTCCTGTATGCTTGCCCCCAATTCCTTGCCCTGTGTCTGTGCCATGGATCCGTTTCTTCTGAGGTTTGTATACGCCATCTTCACCCTTAAATGTCTGAGAGTCACATCCCGTCTTGTATGCAGTATTGTCAGGCACGGGCATGTTTCATGGATGTCCCGTTTCTCCTATTCACTGTTACGAACCTGTTCCTTGGTTGGATATCTTATGTCCCATAACCCATTTCTTATTTCTCAGCAGCCGTCTACTATGCGTCACAATCCACTTGGACTTCCTCATCATGCAACCCTTGTTCCCAACGGTGCCCCCTGCGCCCCCCTGCGCCTGTGTCAGGAGCGAGCTGCCCTTGTGCTTCCCCGAGATCCGCGCGCGCTTGCAGGCAGCCAGCGCCCCCTCGGAGGCATCTACCCCAGGGACACCCGAGACGCAAGACGAGGGTGATGGCCGCTCAGCGCGCACCGCCAAGTGCCAGTACAGCGACTGCCTGCACCGCGACGAGCCAGGGTGCCTGGTGGGTGCATGGGTGCGGGATGCGTGGGGTGTTGGTGCGGGGTGCGTGCACTTGGGGGCATGGATGAGGGACCGCGGGCGTTACCCAGGGTATGGGTGGGGTGTTCGTGCCGGCCTCGCACCCTGGGCGTCTCTTTCCATCCCTCTTCACTAGCTCCGTCCTCTTCTTGGGTTTCTCCTTGGTTACTTTTGGTATTTCTTTCCCCCCCCCTCTCCTCTCGTCCTTTGCCTCGTGTTCACTTCGATGTCGGGCATGCGTCCTCATATCACGGCATCCTCCTTCTGCCTGTGCTGAGGGGAAGTAGTCGCCTGTTGTTGTGTGGGACAGCGACCTGCTCATACGAGTAGAATGGATTTGTCAAGCAATTAGTATAATAGGGTTTTATATAACAGAGCTAAAGGCTTTTTTGAAAAAATCTTCAGGCGGACGTATTTGCGTGGTCAAAAATCTATGGTAAAATGCGCAACGCCTTGCTTGTTTTTTCAGCCAAGGCCATCGGGCATGGTAGGTGTTCATTTCTTGCAATACAACGGGTGACAGTAGAACTGCAAAACGGGAAAAATCTTTTTCCCCAGCTGATAACTTTCAGGTGACTTCTTTTCCTCCTGTCACCTTGCCTCTCACCAAATTTCCCTTTTCCATCCCCACGCCACCTCACGCCCTGCTCATTTCCAACCAATCAACATAGAGCGTGGGCAGCGTGGTGGTATGTCATGGGGTATACCACCCCGCCTCCAATTCTCACAGCTAGTGCCAGGAACTGCGGTAGCCTATAACGCATGCCATCTGTATGGAAGCTGTGCCAAGTCGGGGAGCGCCTTGGGGTTCCTCTCTGTGTGTCGATCGCCCTCCGCAAGGTCTCTGTGTCTCCGGTAGCTAGGTACGTCGGTCGCCGTCCTCAAGCTTGCAGCGTCCTCGCTCATTATTCTTGAGCTGTACACCATCGCAGTGACTACTGTCACGCCATGCATCCAGCAACAGTTGTCTCACTTAACGTCGTCTTCGATGAGCCATATCCCAGGACACACGATCACTTCCCCCTCCCCCCCCCCCCCTATGGCTTGTTACTGAAACACGCCACGGTGTTGACAAACCACCCCGTGAAATCTCTCTGTGCCAAACTAAATTTGTGTCAAACCACACGGGCAGGTGCGGGGCGACTGGGAACGCTACGCGCACTACCTGGAGTACCTGGCACAGGTGGGTGGGTGGGTGGGTGGGTGGGCGGGTGGATGGGTGGGTGGGACCTGGCACAGGTGGGTGCGGGGTATGACACAGCGGCCTCCGTTGGTGAACATGTACTACCAAATATCATGTACGAAACTGCTCAGGTACTCGTTCGTGTTCCTTGGAGTAGATCCTGCTGTCAGCGTTCATGGGCTTGAGTACAAGCATGGAATGTTTTCTGTCTTTGGCCATGTCATCAGTCGACCATGCAATCACCCATCATGAGTATGTGAGGTACCTGTCACCCGTCACAAAGCACCCAGCACGCAGACTTCCGTGGCCCTTCCCTCACGCTGGGAGCGGCCGAGAGGAGCTGCCCGGGGGTAACAGCGTAGCTCCCCGGGGCAGGTGTGGCCTGGGGGAGGGTGGTAGGGGTGGGGACTATCGTGGCAGGTCCGCCTCCCCCCGGTATAGCCCCATCCTAGTTGAGATTGCAGGAGTTTTGGGTTGTTGGGAAATGCGCTCCTTTGGGCCGCAGTCTTGGGTTATGTATCGATATGTTTACAATGGCAAACTCCTTGATGGGTCCAGAGCTTTATACTAATACCCGCAACGCTGGTATAGGTGTGGTTTGGTAAATGCAGTACCCCTGTCACGCACATGGAAGCTTCTAGATGTCGAGCATGGAACCTGCCAGATGATGTGCCATAACTCAAGTCCTCCATGTTGAAGTTGGCTTTGTAATCGAGATCTCTCCTGTGACCAGGGGGGGGCCTACTGGTTCAGTGGTTGCGTAGTGTGACCTACTCCCATTCATGAATGTAAGTACATCAATGCAATTTTTCTGTGCGCTTTCAACTCTGCGCTGCATAACTCTGCTGCACCCGACTCTGTCTGGCCGGGTGTTGCTTCACTCCTCGCGCTTGCATCGGTTGCAGGTCGAGGGGTTGGAGGATGTTGAGAACAAAATGTCAAAGAAAACTGAGACCATCAGGTGGGTGCACACATTCGGAGTGCTTGTCACGATGGCGATGTCACAGCTCGTGTGTGCGTGCAAATGTGGCAGGCGCGCGCGCGCGCGCGTGTGTGTGTGTGTGTGTGTGTGTGTGTGTGTGTGTGTGTGTGAGGTTTCGGGGGATCGGAGGGTGTTGGGGAGGGCCCCGTCAGATGTGGATTGGGGGCGGGGGGGGGGTGACGTGGGAATCATTTCACTGCTGTGCCATAATCTTGCGCACTGGTGTATCGGATCATGGGTCATGGATGTATTGGAATAAGGTACATGAGCAACTAGCGTGTCTTTGGGAGAACCAGATCACGGCCTGGCATTGCGAAGGCCCTTGGCCAGATGCAATTCGATTGCCGACACTCGTGTCGTGTAGTCTCTGTTGCCTGTTTACCCTGCTTTCTTCGGATGTACGCTGACGGCACTGTGGGGTGGGCGTTCCTGGGGCATCTCGCAGGTACAAGTCGCGTGGCAAGGGTCGTCAGTCAGCGGAACCCATGCTGAACGCGCGCAAGCACCGCCGCGTGTCCCGCAAGAGGGCCAACCAATCGATGATGGACCACATGGACGAGGAGGACCAGGACGCGCGTGATGGTGACGATGACGACAAAGAAGAAGAAGAGGAAGAAGAGGGTGAAAGGCAACAGTCAGAGGTGGACGCAAAACGTGGAAAGGGACGAACACGTGTAAAGAACTAGGTCTATTTTCAAAATTTCAAGCATTTTGAAGTGAGGAAATCATATAAGTGCTTGGCTTGCAGAGGTGTCTGACATGATGTTGTAGACTGAACATTGTGAAATAGTTTGTTTTTCCATTGCGAGTTCAGTTAATTGTTGACTGGAATTTGGACTAGCTTCCAAACATGGGTGCTTACCCATGGGTACACACAGACATGTCCAGTCACTGCTTATGCCATGTAGCTAGGTGCCCGCAAGAACGTACGTTGTTAGGCACAAAGAACTTCATTGCCACTGTCATGGCCCGTGTGCGTATACATTGTCCACAGACCACAGGTTGCACAACCCTTCAACTGTCTTTGTGCAACGTACCACGCCAGTACTGAGCCTATTCATCTCATAGGTCACAAGGCCCCATGACGTGGCCTCACCACTAGCTAGGAGAGCTTACTAACTGTACAGCGTGAGCATATGAGCAATCACTGTCCGTAGAGGATAGCCCAAGCTAGCAGGGGAGCACAAACCATTCCCTTAGAAGGATGTGTGCTTTGTGTTGCAGTCACAAGATAAATTTGTCTTAGACAGGTGCCTCCAAGACCGTATCTGGCAATTCATTCATTCATTCATTCATTCATTCATTCATTCATTCATTCATTCATTCATTCATTCATTCATTCATTCATTCATTCATTCATTCATTCATTCATTCATTCATTCATTCATTCATTCATTCAACTGGCTATACATCTTTCGCCTCAGTGCCACATGCTGCTGCCATTACCATTCCGAAACTGGCTGCCGAGAAAGGGCGCAAAATTGCGACTGCCGGATTACCAACCTTGCGGATTTCCTCCACCTCAATCCTGGGGACCGCGCGGCGTCAGGCTTTCCTATGCACCTGTGTTTCAAAAACGGTGCCCTCGAGGCCCTCATCGTGGCCTCCCGGGACGTGGACCCCACTGCCGCCGCCGGCCATCTGACACAATTGCAGCCAAACAAGTCGCCCAAGCCTGCTGCGATCACCCCCCTCCTCAACGCTGCCACATCAACCCTGTCCACCACCACCTCGCCACCAACCACGTCCGGCAGTACACGAACGCCGACACCTCCATCCAATCCGCCATCACACACCTTCAAGCAGGCCTGCAGCAGCAGCAACAGCTCCAGCAACAACTCGCCGCCTCCAACACCCCTGCCAAGCCCACATGCGCTGCGCTACGTGTACAACCCCCTGGCAGGAGCTCATCAGCAAAATCAAAACAGCGGTTAATTCAGCCAGCACATTGGATGCTATGCATGAGCTGCAATTCGCTCATGCAGTATTGTGGTTTGAGGCGTTCCCCCATTTAAAGTCAACGATGCATGCCTGGGCACCTACCTCCGGGGCGACCCCTTCCTGGAGAAGTTCGGCGTGGCCCAGAACATCGCCATCCGCCAGGCACGCCGGCTCGGCGGCCCCTCCGCCCCCGTCCTGGTGGAATTCCACCGCCAAAGAGGAAAAAGTGCAGGTGTTGAAGGCCCGCCGGAATATGCTGTGGGATGACTTGAGAATGGATTATTCACTATCTCTACCCCGGAGCAGCTCGAGGCCTGGGCTGCCGCCCCATGAACCGGCCGAAGGTCAAGCATGCAGGCTTGGGCGGCCAAGCAGGCCAACCCGCAACTATGGTGCAGCATCTATAGAAACCCACCTCTGCAATGGCGCATTCATCGTCCGCATAAACGGCCATGCAGGACCTTCCTCCAACCGGACGGTGACCCCCATGGATACCGGCGCCGTGGCAGCCGGCGCCCCAACCCCCTGCTCGGGCTGTCACCGGCGCCATCGCCACCGGCATCGATGGCCATGCCCGCTCGATCCCTGTACATGTGGGGAGCCGCCGGCCGGGCCACTTCCGCTCAGATATGGCTGCCACTGAGGCCTGGTCGTCCCTCTAAATTCATTCGCTTGGCACCCGAGTCCGCGCTGCATCTGAACCCTTCTCAACACTAAGTAATGACGACGCTCGCGGCTTCGCGGCTCTAGTAGTGGGATTATTCTGCCTAAAAATCCCCTTTCTGCCCCTTCGCCTTCGCAGCCCTCCGACGGGCTGCATGTCGCGGAGAGAGAGCCAACGGTCCGGCATGGTGTGCCAGGTTCGCCCCACCCCGCACGGCCACCTCCAAAACCTCCTCAGACTGCACGAATAATTTTCTATAATGCGTGCAGACGCAGATTCATTCTATACCTGCAATGATGGCCACCCGAGCCATGCAGTCGTCGGCGTCACCTCGACGCCTTGCATGGCAGAGAGACTCGAAACGGTGATCGGAAAGCATAAGTCCGGATTCTCCCGATTTCTGGCCTGCGCTGGTTGTCTCCTTGATAAGTCCTCAACCCGCTACAGTCGTTACCGCGTTAAGTTGCGACGCCGAAGTTTGGGCGGCGACCGCATCTTAAGCATCAGTGCCATCGCAACTTAACCAGGTAATGACTCAATTTGTAGGTGTCAGGCCATTTTTGCCTGCGCAGGAGGCCACTTTTTGCCCAAGTCCAGACCCGCTATGTGGTTGTAGGCGGCAAAATACGCAAGCTCCCCTGGCGCGCAGACGGATGTGACTCCCCGCCTGAAATGCGCGAATGCAATTACCTAATTGCAATTCCAATTACTTATTTGCAGCCTGTGGACTGCGGTACATCAGTAGCATGCAGGGCGCACATGACGGCACACTTGTGGTATCAGTAAAACTGCATGACAGGCACTCACGCACTGTGTGGCGGCTGGCTGGCTGCACCCGGCGGGCGGCGCCGGTATTGCGGCAGCCGGCCCACCTTTCTCACAAAAATCTTGAAAAGGTACCTCAGTGGTGTGGGAAAACAGTGAAGTGGACTTTGGGTGGCGTTGACCATGCTGCAGGACTGCAGCTGGATCGGGCTTGACGAGAGCTGTCAAATGCCGTATTAATTAATTAATTAATAAGCACGTGACTGCGTCACGTGGGTGCCAATACAGAGTAAAGGAACCTTCAACCCTATATACACAGTGAGAAGGAGGGAGGGCGCCCTAGCTTCTCTCACTGCCGCAGGTGGGCAGGCCACAGAGCGCTCTCTCCACGGCATGGTGCCGGGGCGCAACACTGTGGGTGCAATACAACCAGTGCAATACCATAGGTAGGCTGACGCATAGCTTATGCTACAAATGTGAGGTGGGCTCAAGACGTCGGCTAATTAAGGCGCAAGCTGATGGCCACAAGGTGCCAGAGCTAATTGAAGGTACTATAACGCTGTGCGCTAATATCGTTTCAAGTGCTGTAATGCCTAAGCTATCCCATCATCGATTGCCCCCATCTAGACAACTAGCTGGAGTGCTCTATCCCGGGGAAGCCCGGGGGGGCTTCCACAGTTTCTTGTTGACGTAGAGGTCCCCGCCCCGCCAGTACACTTGGGGCTTCTCGGGGTTGGTCTTGTGGCGGATGTAGTCGGGCCACTGATCGCGGCGTTGCTGCTGCTGGGCTGGCGTCAGGTCGTCGTCAAGCGACCAGGAGGTGTCCACCAGCTTCTTGCGGCGAGAGAGGAACCGAACTCGGGCTGTGATGTCGCTGAAGGTGAGGACCACTGGAGGGGGCCCAGCCTTGGCCCGTGGATGGGGCAGGCGGTAGGCGCCCTGCAGTATCGCACCTGGCAGCTGCATGCGCGCCAAGAGCTGTTTCTTCAGCTCGTCGAGAAGAGAGTCTGGGGTCTCCTCCGGCAGCATGTCGAAGCGCCTGAGGATGACCCGGCAGCGGCGACGGTCGCGGTCAGCGGCCTCGCGGCGCGTGTCTTCCAGCTCCTGGAGCTTGGTGGTGATGGCGGTCGTGGTAGAGGATGCCTGGCTCTTGAGCAGGTCCGCCCAGGAGGCGCGAGTCGAGGGGTCATCACTAGCCCTACCAGCAGGTTGGGCGGCGATGGTGGCCGTTCGCTCGGCGATCTCGGGGACCTGCGTGGCCAGGGCGTCTACCTTGGCGGCAACTGCCTCAAGTTTCAAATGCCGTATATATAGATAGAAGTCCATTAGAGGAGGAGGGGTTGGGAATCATGCTAGCCTAATTCTATACCGTTAAGTTGCGTTACCGCATCAAGTTGCGACGCCAAATTTCAGGCGTCGATCGCATCTTAACGCGGTAATCAGGTACTGTACCCCTACCCCCCACCCCCACCCCCACCCCCACCCCCCCCCCCCCACCCCCACCCCCCCCCCCCCCCCCCCCCCCCCCACCCCCACCCCACCCCCACCCCCATCACCACCCAGCTGCTCTATCTCCGCCCCCCATCCATGCCCGCATGCCCCCCCGCTTTTCGCCTTTCGGTCAACCCGGGCCAATGGTCATCGCCATGCACGTACCTTCAACGCCCACACGTGCTCCAGCCTCAGACGCTGACCGCTGTCACTGCCTCAGCTGCGCAGTGACGACTGTCAGCAGTGCCATCGAGTCTCCAATCTTATTGGTTTCTGCATCGACAACTGTAACATCGCAATGATTCCTGCATGGGAATCCATTGAAGACAGTATGAACACCGGCGCACAGCTTTGAGCTCTACTGGCCTCAATGCTGACAAGATTGACGGCTGGCGGTTTTATTATATATGGAGGGCGGCGCCGGCGCTGGGAACGGGGGCATCGGCCTCCTCGAGGATCTGCTCCCCGCTTGTCGTACGCCACATGGGCGAGCCCCAGCTGGTCAATGCCCGCCTCAGTCCTCATTGCCACAGTTCCATTCTGTGGATCGAGGGCCACTCTACCTATACGCCTTGATGGTGCAAGGGCGTCGGTTACGCACCGCGCAGTCTCCGGCCACCCTGAACAAGATGACGCAAGGACTTCTTTTTTTTTTTTAGGCTGTTGAGCTGTTGAGCTGGAGAAACTGGCGAAGTTTGCCAGTTTCTCGTTACGGCACCCCTGCAGCTAGGCTGCATGGTCGCAACTACTGACTTCGCTCTCAGTGGCTACTGCATGGACGCCAACGCAACGTACGCTTCCACATGGTATACTGGAGGATGTCAGCACGCCCACGACGGTACGGACTCCAACAATGGCAACACGTACTACTGCACCTTTTTAGCTGATTTGCTTACGACAGGCGATATGGTGCTGTTTCCAGGACCCGCTTTCTGCATAGTCATGATGCTCTGCATGGTCACACACATCTCGCCAAATGCATGGCACTGACGCTACCTCGACTAATTATTGTGATTTGCAAGCGCCACCAAGGATCTGCACTATAGCTGCCCGCTCGCACGCGACTGATCCCCCTTGTGCGCTCCCATCCCATACCACCGCATATCACTAGTAACCCCACGCATCCGCGTCAGATGCGATTCCCCTCGCACAGTCCTTCATGAGCACGTGGCACCACCTGATTTGCGGAAACTGCAGCCAGTGCTTGAGAAATCTAGCTCAGTGCATGGCAAAGCTCTGGAAGACTTCCCCGAAAAACTTGCCCACAAGCGCGTCGCGGAGTTCGTTGCGACGCGCTGCATGCGGACATCCCGGACAGCCAATGATGGCCCGGCTGGCCGCTAGCTGTCGGCCGGCCCGGCGCCGGGCCTCCGCCTAGCTGCGGGCACTGACCTAGCTGGCAAGCTGGCAGCATGCCCACAGCCGGGACTCGGCTGCCCCGGCCCCGGCGTCCGCCCCGCTAAGTTCACCACTGCTGAGCCTGTGACCAGCTCCCCGCAGTCATCCAGGCACGGCACGCCCTCCGCGACGACCACGACCCCACCCTGGGCGTAGCGGCTATGACAGTGCGTAGCGGCTACGCACTGTCACCTCACGGAGGAGTACCACTTGGCCATGATTCCGGCAGGCAACGAAGGAGCAGGACCGCGGGGCTCTGGACACGTCCGTGAATATGTACTTCGCCCAATGATTTCGAGGACCAGCACGGCAAGTACGCCTGGCCAGATCCGCGGCAGCGCGACGCCCAATTAACGGCCAGCTGGCGGCACGCACTGGCCGGCGCCCCAGACGCTCTCTGGCCGCACCGCAGCACTGAGCAGCTGAACCGGTGGTCTTCCTCCCAGTGGCCCGGCTGCATGCTCGGCGCCGCCGGGCCCCCGCTGCCTCCACTGCTTGCCAGGGCTGCTGGAGGCCGCCTGCCTGGCGCCTGCGGCGCGCGCGTACCAGGCTGCGCCGCCCACGCCGTCCGCCACTAAGCATGGGACTACACGTACCCGCCCCTCAGTGACGGAACCCCTGGTCACTGGCCGACCCCGACGAGCTACCGCCGTTCACCGAGACCGAGCTGCAGGGCACTGCAGCACATCGGCCGCCGCCAAACAACTCCCCTAATGTAAGCCGCCGTAGGACCTGACCAGCAGCCCCGGTGATTAATAAGCTGACGGCGCTCAAGACCGGGGTTCCTGCTTGACGTCTGTGCACAATCCAGATCCTGCTTGCCGACGCGCCGACCACATTGCAATGTTCCTGCGTGGCAGCACAGCTACCGTAGTTATGCTGTACAAAAACAAAGGTTCCCCTGACGACCCCGCCATTGAACCACCGAGTATAGCGAGGACAGTCTGTGCATCCAGAGCGCACCGCGCTCATGCAAGTTGTTCATCCACACGATCCTCAACCGCCTTCGTTCTGCTCTCGACCGTCACCTTATTGGGGATCCCCAATAAGGTGCTCTCGAGAGTCGCCAATGGGCTCTTGTCCTGGGCGCAACACCGTCATGGCCGCCATCTTCGTCGCTCTCTGAATTGTCTCTTTGCCGAGGAAATTGCGCTCCCGCAAGCTTGATTAATTCAAGGTGAGTTTCCCGCCATCCTGATCTTCGTCGATCGACTTCGTCAAGGCTTTTGATTCTGTCCGCTAGGCTGCTCTATATATGGGCTGTCACTTGCTCGTGCTCGCGGCCGGCCCCACTACCCTGATTACTGTCGGCTCCGCACGCTGTATGAGGGGTCGACCACTTAGTCGGTGCGCACTCAACACGGCATTACCCCACCATGCGGCATGTCCAAGTCTGCAGACTGGCGTCTGCTTGGCAGGTTTGTGTCCTGTCACCGTTAACCTGTTTATTATTGTAGTGGATTGTGTTGATGCGCTCGGCACGTGCCCGCCGCTTTGCTCTGCTTGCTGGCCATGCTTACTGTGGCCTAGACTAGTGATCAAGAACGAGCTTGGGTAAAGGGCGGGGCCGACCAACCATCAGGATTTACTCGCTGTCAGACCCCATTTATGCCGACGACATCACGCTAGCTCATGTTGAGAAGCCGGAACTTAGTCTGCCTGGCGCTTGAGGCTCGTGCTGTCGGTCGATGGAAATCAGCCCGTCCGGCCCAAAATGGAGGCCATGGCCCTCGGTCTGGCCGGGCCCCCACCCCCACTCCGCCTCTTAGATGACACCCGGAGGTAAATTACCGGCCTACTTCAGGCCGCTTCATTCAAGCTGCTAGGCAGTTGGCTTCCCGACTGCAAGACGACATGACGACCCGGATAGCGCGGTTTATGGCGTGGTGCTCACCACTAAAGTAAAAAGATTCGAGGGTATTCGGATTCGGGATTTGATGGGGTTGTGGACCAAAAAACGCACTATTCGGCCATTATTCGGTAATTACTAGGTAATATTCGGATTCCATCAGAAGAGGCCAAAAACCAAATCTTTAGACTATTCAGATAATATTCGGTCGAATCTTTTTACACTGCTCATGCGACTAGTAGACACTCCCGTCTCCCGGCCAACTTGAGGCTCGAAACACACGCCCTGCATGATCAAGCAAGTTGTTTTGGCCCTACCGTCTATGCAGGTCATCTAGTCGCTCGATCTACACGTAAGCCAGTTCAATTATGCACATGCAAGGCTACACATTTCCATATCCATTCATGTTCATCATCCTGAATGACTCGAAAAAGCGGAAAAGATAACGGCAGGCTCGAGCTACCATCATTGGTCTGGATTCTCCTGATTTCTGGCCTGCGCTGGTTGTCTCGATCCTTGATATATGGCGTGGGCGCAGCTCCATGAACACCGCTGGTGCATGGTGGCCATGCAGAGCAACCCCGCCCTACCCCAGATCGCGTCAAGCGGCCGACCTGTTTAAGGCGCGTCATTCTGACGATGCTGACCTACTACGGCGCCGAGACATGGATGCTGATGCAGGAGCTCATGGAGTAACGACTCCGAATGGCAACGCCACCAAGATATGCTGCGCAAGGCGCTTTACAATATCCCATTCGGTTTGCAAATTAGCAATGACGGTTTGCACGCTGCCAGATTTATCATTTGTTTGATCCCACATTCTTACAGGCTGCCTACACAGGCCTGCGCCTGCATGGTAGGCCTGCAGCCGGGCACCTGGCCCGCACAGATCAGGTAGACCGATCGATCAGTCATTCAAATAGACTTAGCTGGCACCAAGCCCACACAGCCCGGGTTTTCTGTCCTCTGACACATGGTGCATGCATGTGCCCCAGGCCGCTGCGCACGGCCGGGCCGCCATCCGTGGACTTTCCGGCCGTGATAGGGCTAGGCATGGACATGTGCTACCCTAGTAGGCGGGACGGGCGGCACGCCTGGGCAGCCTCCTGGTTTGTCTGCAGTATGGAGGCAGTCAGGCAGATGGCTCGCAAGAATAGGTGGCGGGTAGTGATGAAGGACTGACCAGTCTGACCCACAACTAGTCCGTGGGGGCTCCGCGTTTGACCCCGAGTTTGGCATTCATCATAGCGATTCGGGCTGTGGTGCCCACACAACCCTGTCACTATAGGAACAGTAGGTAGCTAGCTAGCTTCATCCATTCCATCCTATTCCCATCAAACTCGGGACTTATGCTCACGTGATGTGGTCACATGTAAATTAACACACGTGACTAATCGGCCTCAGCATATAAACTAGCATACCGAGGGACATGCCATGTAGCACTGTAGAGCCTAGTTATAGTAGTAGCGGTCGCGCCGCGGGGCGTTATTCCCACGATGGGTGACGGCCGCCTCTACCCCACTGGAGGGGGATCGTCGTCCTCTACAACCCTTGCCCGCAGATCTGCATGCAGGCCTTTTTCAGCATCTTTTTTCATGTTACAGAGAGGCCGGAGCCCCTCATGTCCTCTTCTAGCTGCTCTTTGAACGTGCGGCCGCAGCCCGGCGCGTCAGATCGCT
The DNA here is from genome assembly GCA_009746045.1 of Mesostigma viride. NCBI lineage: Eukaryota > Viridiplantae > Streptophyta > Mesostigmatophyceae > Mesostigmatales > Mesostigmataceae > Mesostigma > Mesostigma viride. The sequence goes on along the minus strand of RPFO01000050.1, from coordinate 4,436,783 downwards.
GGGCCTGTCCCACCTAAGTAGTAGGTGCCTAATTGGCTGTGCGGGCCGCAGCCCGGCCCTGCGGATGGGCCCCACACTATACTTTTCGTCCGAGGGTGGTAAAAAGCATCCGAGGCGTAAATTCCAGGTAAATAGGTGTACGTTTATTCCAAATATAGCCAGTAGTTAATCCCTGCTAAGCCTAGGGTATCAAGATGTCAGTGGCTAAAACGGAGCCTTACTAGACCACGGAAGCCACTGGACTTCTAAGGGGTTGTCATTGGGCATGTGGGTAAAGATCCTGTTTTTGCCCATGAGGTCATGAAAGATCTCAAGTGGGCTGGGCTTATCCTGGTCCGCGCATCCGAGGCGTAAATTACGAGGTCTTATCTTACTACCTAGATCCGAGGCGTGAGATCCAACGCCGTAATCATTACTACGTAGGATGATTGGTAGTAATTTTACTAGCCGTAAGTAAGAGTAACGTTACGACTGCACATCTTTGGTAGTACATTACCGACAGAGTAAATTACCGCGACGGGTCTTGGTTGGTAATCTACCACCTGTAGATTAGGTGCCAGTGATCCGATGCTGTAAGATACGTTTCAGTAAGCTACTTCGGGGATCTTTGCCTGTACACGGCCAGATGGATAATTATATTGTAATGGAGAAGTGGGAGAACGTGCGTGTCTATTAGCAAATGCAGCGAAATATAAAAATGTAGTTATCAGCCTTTTTCGCCTATTCAGCAGTTGTCGTTGTCGGCCGTTGTCATTAAGCGGCTATAGATTATGTGTGCTGGGGCCGGTGAAAAGACGCTAGCAAAGTTCGTCTGAATGGCGTCCAATAGAGGGGATTTTATTCTTAGTGGATTGTTGGACGAGGAGAAGGCGAGGTTGCTGGCGGAGAATGCGAAAGAGCAGAGGGAAGCAGCGGAAGCCGTGCGTGGAAGATGAGGTAACGGGATGGAGTGTGGGCCCTGGCTTCTGGTTATGAAATGATGGCGGTTGCAGGCCAGCCGTGCTCGCTGGTAATGGGTGCGTGGTGTTGAAATCCAAGTTCTGCGCGTATTCTGTTTTTTGGTCAATGATTGAAGGGATGTCGCCTTGTTTTATTTTTGTGCATCTGCGTCCCGTCGTGACTGCCTCGTCATGGACGCCCAGGGGTAGAAGTTCGAACGAGGGAATGATTTTTCAAACGCCTGGATATGTTATGATAGTACGAATAAATGGTAATGGGTAGAGGCGGCCAAAATTTTGTTGGAAGTGTGCCAACGCCGCACATACGACTTGAACAACCCTAGGTATCTTAGGAAAAGGAAACACGGATACGTCGGAGTGGAGGAAGAGGAAGACGATGACGATGGTGAAGACGGAGAGGTTTACAATGGAGGCCTTGAGAATGGGGAGACATTGAAGCAGGAGAGCAGGGTAGCGGTGAGTGGCCCGTCATGAATTACATTGTGGTTGCAGTTGTTAGCGAGGCGTGTTGATTGCTTCTTGCCGCGGGTAATCGCTAGCGTGCATAACCTTCTTTTTTCAACAGGTGTTCTGGTGCATTGACTGCCGCAAAGCAATTCATGGGACTGATTATGTGCCTATCATGCCGTTTGGGAATCATACATTGCCAACATTTCGTGTTTAGAAGGCGCGCCTTCAGAAGCATATTCAGCACCGCACGAGCCAGGTGCTGAAGGCGTGCTTGGAGAGGAAGGGGTATAAAGTGCGCATGACCGCATCGAAGAAGAAGAAGCAGCAGGAATCGGGCAAGACCATGATAACCGAGCCAGGATTGGCTTTCGTGCATGCAGTACATGGTGCGGCGCAGGCAGTGAATGCTGCATCGATTGCAGCGGTGCAGCCTGTGGCCATGGCGGTGCAGGGCGCGGGTCCTGAAGTGTGGGCGTTGGCGAAGCAGATTCACGATGCTGTCATGGCCACGTTGTGAAGCCAAGGAATGGGTGTTGGTTCCAGTCAGGTGCCTCGCCCGGAGGAAGCTTTTCTGCTGTAAGCAGAGGTGCGGCATCAAGCATTTGCAATCGCCATGAGAGCAGTGGAGATGTCAGCGGCATGAAGCATTTGCAATCGCCATGAGAGCAGTGGAGATGTCTGCGGCATTGGGAGATCTGCAGACAATTGCAGGAGGACATTGTGCGGTACGCTTGTAGGGTGTAAGCTGTGTTGTTCCGCTCGCTAATGGACATGTGCCCCTGTAACCTCTTCCAGGCTAGTATCTGCTATCCACCTCTTCAGGCTTGAAAAGTAAATTGCTGTACGGTTCACAATTGGCATGGCTTGACATGCACGCGTCCTTGACTGTGGTCTGCATGGGTTTGGGGTTTAGCGGTTTACATCAGACTCTGCTGTGTATCTGCTTAATCAGCCGACGTGTCACATGGGGACAGCAACGGCGCTGGGATGCAGCCCGGTGTGAATGCGAGTAAGGTACGCGCTGGCATGCATGGCGGATGGGGCGTGGAAGCCACGACCCACGTTTTTGTGTGTGCACGGGGGGCTAGGGGGCAAGTCGTTGTGTTGCTGCCATCCATATGGCCATGGATATGCGGGAAGCTTTCCCTGTACCCATACTTAATGATGCATGGACTGGTTGTGACAGCCAAGGGTTTAGCTGTCGTGGGTTTGCTGAGTGATCATGGCAGTCTGCTAGGCTGGTGCTAGAACAGCCATAGCGCGGTTACTGCTATGTCTTGCCCGTGCTAACTGATGCTGCAGCCATGCGTGGAGCGCGAATCGTCCCGTGAGGAGAAGGAGGAGGCGGGGCCGGTGCACCCATGGGCAGGGCCGGAGAAGAAGGACGCGGAGCACCCAGTGTGGGAGAAGGAGAAGGCGGGGAAGCACTGAAGCTCCACCCCATGTCAGGCCTCTAGTATAGGTGCCAGTTAACTAAACCCATGCACGTGCAGGTTGTAGCTCAGAATGTATTTAAAATCATATGCCCCTTTTCAGGTATATGTGTAACAGTGACTCCCAACGGATATATGTTCCTAATTTATTAAATTCTTACTGAATAATTGTTGTCTTTATGAACCCATGAAGAGCAAAGCCCGGTGGGGAGTACATGTAACGCATTACCACGAGAAGGGGTCCCCACACCGCATTTCTTCGCTCTCTGTTCCTATGCAGAACAAGAAGAGGTGGAAGACCAATGTCCCGGCTCACACGCCAGCCCATGTGGGTAAGCCCCCTCCCCCAAAGCGGAAGGGGCGCTTTGGGGAGAAGTGTAGTGAGGATTTTGTAGACTAGATAGCTTAGAGTTAGCTTATTTCGATGTTGCGGCTTGACCCACCTCTACCCATTCAGCAAGGAATATGCATGTGCTGCATGATCTCCCAACGGAGGCATGTTATAATTTTATTTGATTCTTTAATGTAGTGTCTTGGGGCATGATGCAGATGAGATTTGTAACTTCCGTGTAATTATGTTTCTAAAGAGATTAGCATAGTACTCTAAACATGCCCATGCGCATGACACGCAAGTACTAACTTACTTACACCAGACCTGGCAATAAACAAGCATTGATGGGATGGACCCAGCGATACATAATGGGCGTGCATGCGTAAAAAATATACACTATGCATGGCCCAATGGGCATGCATTCAAATAATTACAAATGAAGGCCGCCATGAGAGCACTGAAGCTAAACCAGACCGGGCCACAATTAACCCTCCAGCACCAAAGTTCCACTGCATCATGTAAGACAAGCCATCCATCCATCCATCCATCCATCCATCCATCCATCCATCCATCCATCCATCCATCCATCCATCCATCCATCCATCCATCCATCCATCCATCCATCCATCCATCCATCCATCCATCCATCCATCCATCCATCCATCCATCCATCCATCCATCCATCCATCCATCCATCCATCCATCCATCCATCCATCCATCCATCCATCCATCCATCCATCCATCCATCCATCCATCCATCCATCCATCCATCCATCCATCCATCCATCCATCCATCCATCCATCCATCCATCCATCCATCCATCCATCCATCCATCCATCCATCCATCCATCCATCCATCCATCCATCCATCCATCCATCCATCCATCCATCCATCCATCCATCCATCCATCCATCCATCCATCCATCCATCCATCCATCCATCCATCCATCCATCCATCCATCCATCCATCCATCCATCCATCCATCCATCCATCCATCCATCCATCCATCCATCCATCCATCCATCCATCCATCCATCCATCCATCCATCCATCCATCCATCCATCCATCCATCCATCCATCCATCCATCCATCCATCCATCCATCCATCCATCCATCCATCCATCCATCCATCCATCCATCCATCCATCCATCCATCCATCCATCCATCGGGGTATAGTCCTAGTACAGCCATGCTACGTCCTGGCTATGATGAGATTACTTGCCCACGCTCCTAGTGTTATGCCATGCTCACATGAGTCTTATTGCACCCACAGATTGCCGGATCGTTAGCGTGTCCGTTTAGCTAGCGTTCCCGAATGCAGCTGTGGCATGCCTTAGGCATGAAGGAGAGTGGGGGTCTCTGCCCTTTCTCCTGTTGTGCACACACAGGCATTAAAAGCACTTCGGTGCTCCGTGACTCCCCAACGGGAGCACGTGTTTAAATAATTAATTAATGAATGAATCGGGGTTAACTAATGCTCCTTGACTCCCTAATGGGGGCATGAGTTTAATAAATGAATTAAGTAGTTAGTTAATAAATCAGGTTGATTCAGATGAGGTCCCTGCTGGTTCCTTGTGGACTGGCCAGCCAGGGAGATATCTTCTTACATGGTCAGGCCCTTGCCGACCATGTAACAACCTGTTAGGCGACGCAGTGGCCAACATTGGACATACCGCCATATGTTTGTCTCCGCGATATGATTTTAGCTGACATGCAGAGCACAGACACTGTTGGCGTCATCCGCTCAACCCCTCTTATTCATACATGGGACCTCGGATATGTAGGATTAGTAGCGTTGCCCAGGCGGACATTGTCAAAGACTACGACCCCCCAGTTGTGGGTCCTAGGAAATTTAACAAGCATGATTGTCTCCTTGTTGATAGGCATTAATTCATCCTTGATGATAGGCATTGCTTGCGTGCAAGATTAGCTCGAGGCCCATATTTTAGACTACTAGCTGAGCTGTGGACATACATGTAGTTATTGACGTCTTGACGGATATTGACGTCTTGGGGGACTTCCACTATATCTTCTTTGGGGAATTCAGAGATCCCGGTCCCCCAACATGGACATGAGACTAATTAAAATCAATTAATCAATGTCATGAATAGAGCGCGTTCATGACGTTCAGTCATGAACAGAGCCCTAACCTTAAACACATAAGAAAACAATTATGGCGGGCCATGTGACCAATGTAAGAAGCTTAGCCCCCAAACATATTGTTGTCTCACGTAATGAATCACTTGCTGATCAACAAATCGATGGTTATCTCATAGGCACAATGTACCTCTGACCATCATTGCTGGCCCATGCATGCATGCACCAATGGCAGCCTACATGACACATACATCGCTTATTTGCCATGTAAAAAATGCGACAAAGTGTCCATATAGGTACTCATAGATTAGCACAAATTCCTTAGCACGATGTGGACAACTTTACTTAACGGTGAAAGCCTGTCTCGCCCTTATTGCCTTGAGGGTTCCCGGCGATAGGTCCTGTCTGTTGGTCGACATTTTTCTTTTGCAGCTGGCCATCGTCGGTAGGTATGAATGATCTCGATGCTAGCAATTACGATGATGATACCCGAGGTAGTCTATACCTAGGATCGAGAGCTTCTTCTTGTATGGCAATGCCGGCAGTTAACTATTACTCCGAATAAAGAGTTAAGAGGTTGGCCCTCGGCAGTCGGCATGGCGATCACGGAGCGATGACGGGGCGATGACGGGGCGATGACGGGGCGTTGACGCGCGTGATGAATAGGATCTGTTTGACAGGCGGCGGCTATTGGTAATATAGATTGTTGATTAAGAGAAGAGTTTAGATGTTGGCCCGTGGGCGATGACGGTGACGGCGTCACCGTCATCGCCCTCGACGGGCGTCATGAATACGACCTTTTTGATATGCGGCGGCTATTGGTAATATAGGTCGTTGACTACTACTCCGAATACAAATGTAAAGAGTTAAGAGGTTGGCCCTCGGCTGGCTCGGCATGGCGATCACGGGGCGATGACGGGGCGATGACGCGCGTGATGAATAGGATCTGTTTGATAGGCGGCGGCTATTGGTAATATAGATTGTTGATTAAGAGAAGAGTTTAGATGTTGGCCCGTCGAGGGCGATGACGGTGACGACCGTCACCGTCATCGCCCTCGACGGGCGTGATGAAAAACCGATGTTTGATATGCGGCAGCTATTGGTAGTATAGGTCGTTGACTATCACTCCGAATAAACAGTTAACAGGTTAAGGCCCTCGGCCGGGCGATGACGGGGCGATGACGGGGCGTTGACGCTCGTGATGAATAGGACCTGTTTAATAGGCGGCGGCTATCGCTAATATATAGGTCGGATATTTGTGTAGCACCCCCCTCCTTCCCACGGCAGGTACGCAGCGACTCGCTGTTGTGCTGGCTGCAGTTGTGTACCACCTGTACGGTTTTTGTGTACCACCTCCCTCCTTCCCACGGCAGGTACGCAGCGACTCGCTGTTGTGCTGGCTGCAGTTGTGTACCACCTGTACGGTATTTGTGTACCACCCCCTCCTTCCCACGGCAGGTACGCAGCGACTCGCTGTTGTGCTGGCTGCAGTTGTGTACCACCTGTACGGTTTTTGTGTACCACCTCCCTCCTTCCCACGGCAGGTACGCAGCGACTCGCTGTTGTGCTGGCTGCAGTTGTGTACCACCTGTACGGTATTTGTGTACCACCCCCTCCTTCCCACGGCAGGTACGCAGCGCCCGGCTGTTGTCCTGGCTGCAGTTGTGTATGGTACCACCTGTACGGTATTTGTGTACCACCACCCTCCATGGCCCATGCAGCCCGGCCCGGCATCGTGCCGTCGCCGACCCGACAACGTTTTCTCGAACAACACGAATTTGAATTTTAGGGACTGGAGCGGCTGGCACGCTAGCGGCACGACCAACGGAACAAGAGAACCGAGAAACTGTGGCCGCCAGGAGGATAAAGGTTTCAAGGCGCATGCGTTTGAGGCTAGCCAGAACCGAATGCGAGGTTTTACTTTATCAAACCGATGTATATCAATGTGGCCAGAATTCTTTTCCAGTTGCGGGGTCGTGTGTCGCCAATTTGTTGTTGGGCCGGGCACTTTAATCGTGATTGCAAGAAGTCAGTTCACGACGCCGTTAGCGTGGCATTTATGTACAGCAATTCATCGTTCGGCTTCTTTATCCTATCGGCAACTCCTCACGACGTGTGAGCGTGAGTCGGTTGTCGTGTGAATGGACACTTTCTGGGAAAGTAAGTCACTAGAGTGCCAATTTCACCGATCGCAAAACATTTACCCAGTTTGGGCAGATAGACCTGGCTAAATACGAGGGCGAGCGGAAGTAATTGTTGATGCATAGCCATCTGCTTCCTGCGCTTTGTAATTGTAATGAGTTGTTCGCAAATTGGCGTCTCTAGCGGTTACTCCTCTGTGCACAGCTGGCGACCAAGAAGACTTCATTGGCAGCCGGACTGCGGATGCGCGTCGTTGGAATATTAGCAACGTTAACATGTTTGCTGCGTTTTTTGTGAAGCTTGTCTAGCCGACTGCATTTGGGAGACTTGGCAAGGTTGCCTCCAATCGTTGAAGTCACAACCTGGGTGTCAATTCACGTTTACTAGCCACGGTCATAGTAACATTCTAATGGCATTTGTCCCAGTTTCAACATGGGTTTTCACTCTGATCTGATGGAGTTAAGGGCCTAGCTCCGTGGTTTTGTGTCATTGTAGCAGTTTAGTCGCCTGCTAACGTAGTGAATCTTCCATCCCACCTCTCCCACCCCCACCCGCACTTCTCCTCTCTCTCTCTCTCTCTCTCTCTCTCTCTCTCTCTCTCTCTCTCTCTCTCTCTCTCTCTCTCTCTCTCTCTCTCTCTCTCTCTCTCTCTCTCTCTCTCTCTCTCTCTCTCTCTCTCTCTCTCTCTCTCTCTCTCTCTCTCTCTCTCTCTCTCCCTTCCCACCCCCGCTCTCTTGTCCCTCCCGCACCCCTCCTCTCTCTTTCCCTTTTCCTTGGCTGTTGAGAAGGACTGGGGTGAAAACTCCAGACCGTTGGTGGCTGCCTTCAAGCAGGAAGTTTCAAGGATCAACAAGTTTTTGTGAGCTGTCTGATATGGTCACTGCTGCGACAAAGGTGAGTTATCTTGTTTTTCATGTAATTTTTTTGCTGTAGCTAGGTAAGCCGGCCATTTTGTACTCCCCTTTCTTTTGCTCTCACGATTTATTCTTGTTGTGGTTTATATGGTCCCGTTAAGTGGCATGCATTATCATTATCCACATTAGTGTGAGAAACCATCCGCAGTGTTGTAGCTTGCATCTATAACAACAGTTTTTGCTGCCGCCGCCACTGCTATTACCAACATTAAGTCATTCTTGCTTTCTAAGCACTCTTTTTCCTCTTAGGCTGTTGGTTGGGATACCAGCCACCCTTGCACGCATAAATTCAAGCACCGGGTGCATGTGAAAACACAACCAAGGCAAGAATGTCCCCCTCTCGCAATATCCCACCCACGCAACGCACCCAATGCAGCAAGAATGGGACCACCTTGTTGCCATGAGCTCTAGCACCGTTGCCACCCCTAGCTTTCTACTGTTCCCGTCCATCCTTATTTACACTGGCTGCTTTGCTTGCATTTCTGGCTCAGTGCCAGTTTGCACTTGCTAGCTTGCTAAGACAATAATGCAGCTTGCAAACGGCAAGGGCAAGCACCCGGGTAAGAGCAAAGGCAACCGCACGAGCAAAGGAAAGGGAAACTGGAAGAGCAAGCACAAGGCCAAGGAAAGGACAAAGGCACTTGTGCTTGCCAAAAGGGCAGGCTCAAGGGAAATGACAAGGGCAAGGGCAGGGGCAGGCACAAGGGAAGCGGATAAGGGCAAGGGCAGGCGCAAGGGAAAGAGATTAGGACAAGTCAAGCACGAGGGAACGGACAAGGGCAAGGGCAGGCACAAGGGAAAAGATGAAGACAAGGGCAGGCACTAGGGAAAGGATGAGGGCAACGGCAAACACTGGGGATCAAAGGATAGGGGCAAGGGCAGATGCTAGGGTAACAGTTAGGGCAAAGGCAGGCACAAGAGAAGAATAAGGGGCCGTGAAGTATAAGTGGAAATGCGGGTGGCGACATGGGGTTCGATCGGGCCTGCTGATGCAAATGCAGATTTCAACTGCAGTGACAAACACAAGCGTAGACATAGGCAACGACAAATTCCTTGCATGCGTGCCTTGCTCTTCACCGGCTGGCTCGTTTGCTAGTTGTCTAACAGTTTCTACCGATAAACATCACTTGCCATTGTAAGGTCTGCCTTGCTGCCGTGCTAGTGGGTAGCTGGGTGATCGTGCTTGTTCCTTGTCAAGGGAGGGATGCATGTGGAGTAGGTGGGTGGGTGTGCTTGTTCCTTGCCAAGGAAGGGATGCACAAAGGTTAGATAGGTGCACGTGCTTGTTTCTTGTCAAGGGAGGGACGCACAAAGGGTAGGTGGGGGCACATGGTTGTGCCTCGTCAAGGGCGGGATGCACGAAGGGTAGGTGGGGGCATGTGGTTGGTCCTTGTCTTTTCACCGCCCAAGCGATGGCGATGTAGCATGCATTATACATTTATTCGTGCATTAAAAATCACTTTCCTTACAAGCGGCCTTAGCCGACTCCATCTGCCGTTGCCATTTCTCCGTATTGCATTGTCCGGACACGGTTTTTGTGTCGCAGGTCTTCCCCCGTAAAGGCACAAGCTGCCTGCGCGCGGAATTATGTGCAGACACCTCGGTTTCCAACACGACGGCTTCCCGCACATATCGAGCTCTGGATGTACAACATCTTCCCCCGGCGCACTTGCTCCCGGATGGAGCTTCTGTGCGGTGCCGACATCCCCGGAGCTGTCCTAAGCACCGCATGGAAACAGTATTTCAAGCCACGAAGAGAAGCCACGAATTTGATATTGACTTGATATTGTCGTCAGAAGACTTGATATGCTATTTTCTGTGAAGGCGTTGGATTTTTGTGCATGACATGTAATCCTGCATTTAATAATGAAATTTTTTATGAAATAGGAACTCGTCTTGCATGAGCCTTGCTGCAAATGCCATTCATTTTTTTCCCCCGGGTAAATGGGTGTTAGGGGTTAGGTTGACCGAAATTATAAGTGAAATCAAAGTGACATGCGTACTGCAATTCAGAACGACATAGCGACATGATTGTAGTACCGGTAGTGTACGCGAGAAGCATACGACGTCGTAACCTACGGGACCGAGTACCGGGATCGTAAATTACCAACTCGTAAATTACTACCTCGCAAATTACTACCTCGTACCTTACTACCTCGTAAATTACTACCTCGTACATTACTACCTCGTAAATTACTACCTCGTAAATTACTACCTCGTACATTACTACCTCGTAAATTACTACCTCGTAAATTACTACCTCGTAAATTACTACCTCGTAAATTACTACCTCGTAAATTACTACCTCGTAAATTACTACCTCGTAAATTACTACGTCGGATCTCACCTCGGATCTAGTTCGTAACTTACGACACAGACTACGACGTAGTATCTAAACTGTAAGAGTAGTCTTGACGGTAAATTACCACCTCGTAATTTACGCCTCGGATGCTTTTTACCACCCTCGGACGAAAAGTATAGTGCACGATGTGTCTAGCTGGTTGGTGCGAGCCAAGTGCCCGACTACTGAGCTGTAATCTTCGCTGTTTGATATAGTGCTAGTGTGGAAACCAGGGTCGTCTACAAGCTCCAACCTCAGTTCACGCCGCTGCACACCGCGATGCAGGCATCTGAGACGCTGCACTTGTCTCTCGCCTAATTAAACCAGGTGGAGGGCAAGTGCGGCGTGCTCATGAAGAAGCGCTTGAAGCCATCACCGCCCACACCGAGGCCCTGGCCACACAGGTCCCAAAGATAGCGAAGCCGGCAGACGGCCACCATCGCATCCCAGCCTCCCCGTCGGACAGGATGCTGGCGACCTCACGTACTCTGCTCTCCTATGCGGACCTGCTGCGGTCAGGGACCGCCGACCGCCTCAACCACTGACGCCATCGCCACGAAACTCCATGAGCTGGAGGACCACCGCCAGGCCGAACAACGGGATGCCACCGACCGCGCTCCCCGCGAGTGCCGAGTGGTGGCAGCTGCGTCGTTTTCCCCAGAAGCCAGGTGAGACATTGATCAACCACCCTTGCCGACGAGCTCAAGAACCAGCTTCTTCCCCTCATGGGCCTGGTATAGGTGAGGTAGAACTGCGCGGGTGCCACCGCCTTCCCCACTCACGGGACAAGGCGGCTCCCCCACCAGTCCTGCTCACCTTCCCCTCCCCTGAGGACAAGCAGCGGTTCCTTTCTCGTCGCAAGAGGTTGCACGACCTCACCTGGACGCAGTGGATGACGACCTGACCCCCGCTCGGCAGCAGCAGCGACGCGACCTGTGGCCGGAATACGGCCTCCGCCACAAGCAGGACCCCCATGCAGAAGCCCAAGGTGTACTGGAGGGGCGGGGACCTGATGATCCGGCAACCACAAGATGTGGTCGCCCCCTGCGGGCTAGAATAGCCCTAGCTTGAATCATTGGTAGTCACTGCCGCCCTGGCAGCCATGCCTAGAATGTTTGCCTAGCCGTGCCACCATACCTAGTCACGTGCACCGCTAACGCACGGTACACAACCAGCCATAGCCTTAGCTTAGCCCTTGTATAGCCATGCTACGTCCTGGCTATGATCAGATTTAATACTTGCCCACGCTCCTTGTTATGATATCCTCACAACGATCTTATTGCACCCACAGAACTTGCCGGATCGTCTATCGTGTCCGATTGCCAGCAGCTGTGGCATGCCTCTGGCATGAAGGAGAAAGGGGGTCTCTGCCCTTTCTTCCTGTTGTGCACATACAGGGATTTAAAGCACTCCGGTGCTCCGTGACTCCCCAACGGGAGCACGAGTTTAATTTATTAATTAAATGAATGAATGAATGAATGAATGAATGAATGAATGAATGAATGAATGAATGAATGAATGAATGAATGAATGAATGAATGAATGAATGAATGAATGAATGAATGAATGAATGAATGAATGAATGAATGAATGAATGAATGAATGAATGAATGAATGAATGAATGAATGAATGAATGAATGAATGAATGAATGAATGAATGAATGAATGAATGAATGAATGAATGAATGAATGAATGAATGAATGAATGAATGAATGAATGAATGAATGAATGAATGAATGAATGAATGAATGAATGAATGGATGAATGGATGAATGAATGAATGAATGAATGAATGAATGAATGAATGAATGAATGAATGAATGAATGAATGAATGAATGAATGAATGAATGAATGAATGAATGAATGAATGAATGAATGAATGAATGAATGAATGAATGAATGAATGAATGAATGAATGAATGAATGAATGAATGAATGAATGAATGAATGAATGAATGAATGAATGAATGAATGAATGAATGAATGAATGAATGAATGAATGAATGAATGAATGAATGAATGAATGAATGAATGAATGAATGAATGAATGAATGAATGAATGAATGAATGAATGAATGAATGAATGAATGAATGAATGAATGAATGAATGAATGAATGAATGAATGAATGAATGAATGAATGAATGAATGAATGAATGAATGAATGAATGAATGAATGAATGAATGAATGAATGAATGAATGAATGAATGAATGAATGAATGAATGAATGAATGAATGAATGAATGAATGAATGAATGAATGAATGAATGAATGAATGAATGAATGAATGAATGAATGAATGAATGAATGAATGAATTATTAGTACTCCACGCGCATGTGTGCCCATTATGGCCCCCATGGATGATGCCTTCAGTATTTAGCTACGCCATGCCTACAATGGGACCTCCCATGGATGTTGCAGTCAGCATTTAGCCATGCTATGCCCATTAATTAATTTATAATCAAAATCATAGCTCCGTTGGGAGCATATGTAACACATAGCCCTGAGAAAGGGGCATCTATGGGTTTGTAATACAATCAGGGCTACAACCTGCAGGTGGAGGATGTACAACTATCACCTGCTCTGGGTGCCAAGGTGCACCTGCACCGCCATGATGGTTCATGCCTCCCAGCATAGGCATAGGAACATCAATTAGGAACATCACTCCGTTGGGAGTAAATGTAGCACATATCCCTGAGAAGGGGCATATGGCTTTTAATACATTCTAGGCTACTTCATGCAAGGGTGGGAATGTAAGCTACCCTTGCTCTAGGTGCACCAGGGCACCTGCTCCCTCATGGTCTATCACGCTATGCCCAGCTAAGGGGGAGCATGCCATGTGGGGGAAGATCATCATGGCTATACAAAAACTAGAGCGTGGCATCTCAGCAGAGAGCAGCTCTCTGCATGGGCACATCATAACTAAATAAAACTAGGGATAATCTGGAGTGTGGCATATCATAGGCACACATGTACATGGTTACATAATGCTCGTGCCTCAGCTGGTATAGTGCCTGTAGGAGGCGTACATGTACATGGCCACGGTCTATCTATTCTACACTACTACTGCTGTATTCCCCTAAGCTGGGGCGTCTGGGGTCACTGGGGCCGCGGGGGTCGCTTGCCAGGGCTTGTGGCCGACGTAGATGGCCGCCCCCTTCCAGTACACCGGCTGCCCCGCCTTGGTCTGCCGGAGCTGGAGGTAGGTCGGCCATAGCTCCCGTCGCCGTTGTTGCTGCGCCAGGGTCAAGTCGTCGTCAAGGGTGAAGAGAGTCTTCTCGAGCCGCTGGCATGCGGCGTCGGAGAAAAGAAATCTTGTCCGCCGGGGTCTTAAAGGTGAGAAGGAGCGGGGGCGCCCCTGCCTTACCCCGCGCGCGGGGAAGGCGGTGGGCGACCAGCTCGATCTCACCAGTAAGGCCCATGCGGCTAAGAATTTCTCTCTCAAACGCACGTGCAAGCTTCTCGGAGTTCTCACCTTCCTCCATGTCGAAGTTCTTGACAATGACGTTGAGGCTGCGCTTGGCGAGCTCGGCCTCCTCGCGGGGGTCGAGCGTCTGCTGCTGGAGCTGTGCTGCGACGGCGGAGGTGGTGGAGGTGGCGTGCTGCTTAAGCATGTCCGCCCAGGTCGGGATGGGAGGAGCATCGCCGGCCAGGCCAGCCGGGGCTGGCTTGGCGGCAATGTCCTTCACCGCCTGGGCGGTGAGGCCTGCGGTGTTTTGCAAGACCTCTATGGCGATTGCATTGTCCTTAAGACGCTGGTCAATGTCGCGGAGCTGGGCGGTGATGGAGTCGGAGGGGGGGGGGGGTGGACGCAAGGAGGGTGGCGGTGGCGGTGGTGGTGGTGGTGGGGATGGTGGGGAGCTCAGCAGCCAGCTTACGACCCAAAACTTGCATTTCGCAAGCGAGGGGCGTCACATGCTGTGAGAGGAGGCGGAGGAGGGCGAATTCGGTCAAGGGGACGGGTTGCCAGAGGTCCGCGGAACAGCGTTGAAGGATGGAAAAGAGGGCGGCATAGCATGGCTAAATTCTTAATGCATCATCCATGGGAGGTCCCATTGTAGGCTATGCCCATGCAGGGAGTTACTCTCTGCTGAGATGCCATGTGTACACCAGCTATAGCCTAGCCACATACCTTCCACCCCATATGTCATGCAGGCCTTCTAGGCCCTCTCCTCAAGTCGCCCTGGGTGCTTAATTGTGCTTGTTTAGGAGGCATGAACCATCATGGCGGTGCAGGTGCACCTTGTGCACCCAGAGCAGGTGATAGTTGTACATCCTACACCTGCAGGTTGTCGCCCTGATTGTATTACAAACCCATAGATGCCCCTTTCTCAGGGCTATGTGTTACATATGCTCCCCACAGAGCCATGATTTTAATTAATTAATTAATTAGTACTCCATCGCATGCCCATGCGCATGACACGCAAGCACTTACTTACTTACTTAGCCAAACAAATCCTCATCACTGACACCATGTTTGTACGTGCGGGCACAAGGTAGAAGAAAATGTTAGATTTCATGGCATTTAGTTTTATACAATGATATGAGTAAGTAAGTAAGTAAGTAAGTAAGTAAGTAAGTAAGTAAGTAAGTAAGTAAGTAAGTAAGTAAGTAAGTAAGTAAGTAAGTAAGTAAGTAAGTAAGTAAGTAAGTAAGTAAGTAAGTAAGTAAGTAAGTAAGTAAGTAAGTAAGTAAGTAAGTAAGTAAGTAAGTAAGTAAGTAAGTAAGTAAGTACACATCAAATTTTTCCCGCGGAGAGCCGGCCGGAAAAATCTTTCCGACTTGCCCGACTGAGCTGGACGGTACGGACCAAATTTCGGTGCAAATTGTGGCCAAAAAGCTATGTCGGCTGATTTAATGGCGGTGACCTTGATGGAGGCATTTAAGCATTATTAACGCTGGAAAATTTTGCTGCACATGCTCCGAGATGTGCGATCGCTCATGATATTTTTTTTTCTATTTTACCGACGTGCTGCAAGCTGAAAAAAATATTCGCGCGGGGGTGGGTACGAGCCTGCCGACCCTTTTGCGGGCTGCTGTCCGCAGATGCAAAAAAGTACACCGTTGTGTTACTCCATCCACCACTGGGTCCGCGTGCGATAAGAGCGAATTTCTCTTCGTTGGTAAGTCTATTTTAGCGTTACCGTTCGCTTTTCCCGAAAAATTTTCAGTTCGGTTTATTTCCTCGTTAAATCTGCTAGTGGGTGCTTCGGAGCTCTAAAACCCCTGAAATCCACCGCCCCCCCCTCCCCCCAATGCTTCATTGTATTGCTCAGATCATCATGAATTCGACGGAAGGCAACCTGCGGTATTGTTACCAGTGTGACAAGCTACGACGGCGCACCTCAGATGGCGATCTCACGTATGGCGGCCTGCCCCGCACGATTCACACCAGCAAGTGCGTAAACTGCGACTGAAAGCTGCAGAATTTTTGCGCTGTCAACGTCCGCCCGTGGCAGGTCTTGTACAATCTTAAGGCGGCTGCTGCCATGGGATGGAAACCGTTTGCGAACAAATATTTTGTTATCTCTCCTTGCCCCCGTGAGGCGTTTTATACAATGTTCAAGCACGTAGGGGAGGGCGCAGCCGATCAGCCGCAGGGAAGGTGCCATGGCAACTTCAAGGGAAATGCAACGAAGGTCAAGCGCGTGTTAACGGATTTTAACGAAATAGAAGACCTGTTGACGGAAGGTGACACCAGCAAGGTAGCCACAGTGTGGGCAGGGGCTAGTGTGATGGTGGATAGCACTCTTTCTGTTATTGTGCCCCCCTTTACAGCCACCTGGGCATCCACTTCCCATGGAGAGTGCTCCCTCAAGATAACATTTTCTACCATGGTCATGCCCCCCCACACCCACGCATGCATGCCAGCCCCCCCATACACCCACGCATGCATGCCAGCCTCCCCCCATACCCACGCATGCATGCCAGCCCCCCACACATCCACGCATGCATGCCAGCTCCCCCCCACACCCACACATGCATGCCAGCCCCCACCCAACACCCACGCATGCATGCCATCCCCCCCACACACCCACACATGCATGCCAGCCCCCCCACACACCCACGCATGCATGCCAGCCTCCCCACACACCCACGCATGCATGCCAGCCCCCACACCCACACCCACGCATGCATGCCAGCCCCCCCCACACCCACGCACGCATGCCAGCCCCCCCCCACACACACATGCATGCTAGCCCCCCCCCCCACACGCATGCATGCCAGCCCCCCCAGACACACACGCATGCATGCCAGCCCCCCCCCACACCCACGCATGCATGCCAGCCCCCCCCACACCCACGCATGCATGCCAGCTCCCCCCCACACCCACGCATGCATGCCAGCCCCCTCCCCCACCCACGCATGCATGCTAGCCCCCCCCACACCCACGCATGCATGCCAGCCCCCCCCCACCCACGCACGCATGCCAGCCCCCCCCTACATCCACGCACGCATGCCAGCCCCCCCCACACCCACGCATGCATGCCAGCCCCCACCCCCCACACGCATGCATGCCAGCCCCCCCCACACGCACGCATGCATGCCAGCCCCCCCGCACACCCACGCATGCATGCCAGCCCCCTCCCCCACCCACGCATGCATGCTAGCCCCCCCACACCCACGCATGCATGCCAGCCCCCCCCACACCCACGCACGCATGCCAGCCCCCCCCTACACCCACGCACGCATGCCAGCCCCCCCCACACCCACGCATGCATGCCAGCCCCACCCCCCCACACGCATGCATGCCAGCCCCCCCCCCCCACGCATGCATGCCAGCCCCCACCCCCCCACACGCATGCATGCCAGCCCCCCCCACACCACGCATGCATGCCAGCCCCCCCAGACACCCACGCATGCATGCCAGCCCCCCCCCACACCCACGCATTCATGCCAGCCCCCCCCACACCCACGCATGCATGCTAGCCCCCCCCCACACACGCATGCATGCCATCCCCCCCCACACCCACACATGCATACCACCCCCCCCACACCCACGCATGCATGCCAGCCCCCCCCATACCCACGTATGCATGCCAGCTCCCCACACATCCACGCATGCATGCCAGCCCCCCCCACACCCACGCATGCATGCCAGCCCCCCCCACACCCACGCATGCATGCCAGCCCCCCCCCACATCCACGCATGCGGATGGGCGCCAGGCCTCGAACAAGAAGGGCAAGACCAAGGGTGTGCTGCTGCAAGTAGTGACAATGGAGCAGCGCAGGACTCAACTAGATCACATGCCAGGCCTCCAGCGCAGCCCAAGTAGGAGAGAGAGGCAGACGATAAAGCGGCAGCGGGCTGTACGCGGCATGTTTTATTTACCAAGTGACTCGTGTTTTATGCATAGCATTTAGAACATTTACGAGCTTGTTCACACCTTGATTGTACAACTTAGGACATTGTATCATTATTCCTGTTGTCAACATCATTCGCCATGTTCAATCCATATAATATGTGTCCAAGTGACCATTAATGCTGCCATATGTCACTGATGGTATGTTAAACGTTGGTTTAGGAACTGAGATTTGGCATTGTCATCATGACGTTGGACCTGAATTCAATGTGTGTGCAAGTTTTGGGTCAAGTGGAATCATATTGGATGCAATCTGCATGATTTGACTTATGCAAAATGAAAGAAATGAGCAAAAACTGCATTTTTAATGCTATTGACTGTCACAAATAGGTCTATAGGTGACCTCAACCTTGGTGCATGCTTTACCTGGCCTTTGTAAATTATGCATTTAAGTTGTGTGCCTTGTTTGAAATGGTTATGGCCCTCTTGGATGTAAAAAACTAATGAAATTGTAATAAAATTGACTTTTTATGCTGTCAAACGTCACCAACATGTTGAAGGTGGGGTGCAAACTGAGACTTCACAATGTCATCATGATGGAGGACCAGAATTCAGTTTGCATGCAAGTTTCTGGGTCAATTGAATAAAATTTGATGTTGATTGCTTGCCTCTATGTGTGCAAAAATGTCAAAAACCATGTACCTTATGCTGTTATACGTCACAGTTAACCTTGCCAGGGTTGTCCGATGACCCCCAATTTCGGGGGGTAAACACTACCATATATGTGCTCGCTTGGGCCCAAAACCTGGGTTCAACATGTTTTAGCAAGCCAGTCAAATAATTTTTTGGCCAGAAAGTGCCCAAAAAATTTGATGTGTAAGTACTTACTAAGTAAGTACTTGCGTGTCATGCGCAAAGGCATGCCACGGAGTACTATTCTAATCTCATTAGAAAAAAAAAATTACACAAAAGTTTAAACAAATATCGTCTGCATCATTCCCCAACCATTAATTAATGATATTAGTGCTCATAGTAATCCATGACATGCCTCTGCGCATGACACACAAGAGGCATGCATCAACACGTGACGCACTCTACCGATAATGACTGCGTCATTATCGGGTTAATGACACGCAAACACTTGTTTAGCAAGAAAACGTATACTGGATTATTATTATTATTATTATTTATGGACTACATAAAAGTGATCAATGATACAGCCAGCGCAGGCTTGAAATTATTAATTAATTAATTAATTATCAACATCACTCCGTTGGGAGTAGATGTAGCACATAGCCCTGAGAAGGGGCATATGGCTTTTAATACATTCTAGGCTACTTCATGCAAGGGTGGGAATGTAAGCTACCCCTGCTCTAGGTGCACCAAGGCACCTGCACCCTCATGGTCTATCACGCTATGCCCGGGTAAGGGGGGAGCATGCCTGTGAGGGAGGAAGATCATCATGGCTATACAAGAGCTAGGACATGGCTTCTCGACAGAGAGCATCTCTCTGCATGGCATAGCATGGCTAAATTCTTAATGCAACATCCATGGGGGTCCCATTATAGACAAAGCATGGCTAAATGTTGAAGGCATCATCCATGGGGGCCATGATGGGCGCACATGCGCGTGGGCCACATGCTAGGCTAAGCCTTACTAATCTACACTACTGGTATATATATTCCTAGTCTGAGGTGGCAGGAGGGGGCTGCCAGGGCTTGTGGTCAACGTGGATGACCGCCCCCCTCCAGTATACCGGCTTCCCCCTTGCGCTCTGCCGGAGCTGAAGGTAGGTCGGCCATAGCTCGCGTCGCCGTTGTTGCTGGGTCAGGGTCAAGTCGTCGTCCAGCGTGAAGCGAGTCTCCGAGAGCTTCTTGCGGCATTTAAGGAACGCCAGCTTGTCCGCCATGTACTTAAAGGTGAGGAGCACGGGTGCCGGGCCAGCCTTCCCCCGCGCGCGGGGGAGGCGGACAGCCGACATGTCCAGCTCACCAGTGAGTAACATGGGGGCAAGAATGGCGCGCTTAAATGCCTCAAGAAGGCTCGTGGAGGTCTCACCTGCCTGCTGGTCGAAGTGCTTGACGATGACATTGTGGCTGCGCCGCGCGATGTCGGCTTCCTCGCGAAGGTCGAGGGCTTGTTGCTTGAGTTGTGCCGAGATGGTGGAGGTGGTGGAGGTGGTGTGCTGCTTAAGCAAGTCCGCCCAGGTGGAGGGAGCATCGCCGGCCGGGCCAGCAGGCGCCGGCTGGGCGGCGAGGTCCTTCACCGCCTGGGCGGTGAGGCCGGCGGTGTCATGCAAGCTCTCAAGGGCGTTGGCGGTGGCTTGAAGGCGGTGGTCGAGGTCGAGGAGCTGGGCTTTGATGTCGGCAGTGGAGGCGGAAATGGCAGTGGAGGTGGAGGCGGCGGCGGTGGAAATGTGAGGAAGTTCAGCAGTCAGCGTGCCGCCGATTGCTGAAATGTCGGCAGCAAGGGGGGTCACGTGCTGCTGAAAGGCTTCCGTGAGGATGGAACGGAATGCGGGGGCGGAGATGGATGGAGCCCAGATCTCGCCGTCAGACTTCTGGAGAAGAGAGTTGAGGACGGCGTGTTGGAGTTGGGGGCGGGGACACCCGAACATCTGGCTGATGTTGTGCCAGCGTCGGCCGTCGTCGACGAGGAGGCGTCCAGTGGCGTGGAGATGGAGGCACAGGTCGTAAAGCGAGGCGTAGTCCCCGAAGAAGATGTGATGCATAGCCTCACTCGGGGAAATGGTGGTCCAGTCGTAATCATCGACCTGGAAAGGTTGGGGCCGAAAGCGCGGTTCCGAGAAGCGTGTTTCCGCCCAGCGTGGCCCTCCAGTTTTGTCGGCGGGGCGGGCGCGTTTAGGGTCAGGCGATGCCGATGGCGAGGCATTGAGGCCGGGAGGTTGCTGGGCGACCACCAGTGCACGACTAGTGTCACCGCTGCCTGCCGGATCTGGCGAAGCGGCAGCCTCAGCTGCCGCATTGTTGAAGGCGAGCGCATCCGCCAAACTGCGTTGCGTCGACGGGCGTTTGCTCGTCATATATTGCGTCGTAGATTCGGAAAATTATATCAGCATGTGCGTCTTAGAAAGACGAAGCGATAGTGATATTCACGACTAAATTCGGTGCTCAAACGTGAAAGTTATGAGCTCCGACAGCCATGGCTACCTCGTGGCTCGTGGCTCGAGAGTGGATGAAATTATGTACATCATAAATTTCAACATCTTTGAGATGCTGTTCGCGAGCTGCACATCCCTTTTGTAACACAACAAGGCAATAGGAAACAGTCAAGGGCGAGCTCTGCACAGTAGCGCTCATGACACATACTCGTCACTGGAGCCATAAAACAAGAAGACGAGGCATAGAACCAGGCACCTGGCAGTAAACAAACGTGTCCTCTGCTTCTCCAGAGGCACACATCGCCTTGCGTTACAGTGCGCACTACAAGAATCACCGGTGCACTGTAACGTAGTGTCTTTTGTCAACTGTATCAACTCTACAACCCTCGCGGCACGCTCGTCAAAACAGCTGTCGCGGTACAGCGGTCCCTCGTCAAAGACAGCGGCCGCTCTTCAAATGAAGCCCAGCCGGTGGCCAGAAGCGTGTGATCTCTTACAATAATGCAGCCCATGCACGCCCACCCACATGGCTCAGTTTTTCAAGCTGTCCTGTAGGTCATGCATGAGGCCATCGTTTGGAATAAACACTGGAATCGCCGGAACGGTTGCGTCCACTGTAGGACACTACAACATAGAACAAGCTACATTAAGTCTGTCCAGGGTGTCCTTCCCTTTCCCTCCACCAGACGCACCTCCAATAAGGACAGTGAGCCCCTTCGGCGCCGTTAACACATAAACATGCGACAGCTCACCCGCCACAAGCCATACTCCTGCCACGCTTTGCCTCTGAATGAGGCATTGCTCTTGCTTTCTGTTTCTGCAGAAGACTGCTTGTGGTCTCGGGCAACTCCCGCCTCCTCTCCTTCCTTTCCGCCCCACTAACTACTACAACCGCAATAACTTAGTCCACATGCCACCTGGAATTAACAAACCGGTCGGCATGCCCATCGAAAACCCCAGACGACTCGCTCACGCTCAGGATTCCAGCTCGCCCGCTGCTTCTGTCGGGGGGGAGGTTGCGCGGAGCGAGAGCGAGTTCACTGGGCTGCCGGGGTCACTCGCCCGCTGCAACTGGCGCCCCTCCTCGGCCGCCAGGAAATGTGTCGCACTGCGGTGCAGCGGCTGCTTGCCATCCAAGTAGCTCTGGCCCCCCATGGCCGAGGGCCCGCCACCCACAGACTTGGCGTATCGCCCGCCAGTGTCCATCTCCCCCCCGGAGCTGTGGCGGTACCGAGGCGGCGACGCGGGGCCGTCGCCGGCGGCGCGCGCGTATGCCGAGATGGCCCCCCCGGATGCCGAGTCGAGGGAGCGGTGGAGGAGGAACTCTGGGGTAACAGCGGCGGCGTGCCAGATGTCACGCCGCGTCGGCGCGGTGGGCAGTGCAAGGTGGGACATCTGCCACCCGCGCGCGGCAACCACGATGTGCCGCTGCTCCACGGCCGAGGTGATGCCCAGCTGCTGCAGGTCCGCTTGGGAGAGCGAGTTGTCGGCGAGGACAGAGACCGAGATCTCTTGCTGGTGGGGGGAGGGAAAGGGGGATAAAAGTATACACATTTTACAAAACAAGCGCAACCCGGGGGGGGGGGGAAGTGGCGGGGGGGAGGGGGCGGGGGGGAAAGGGGTGGGGGAGAGGGGGCGGGGGGGAAGTGGCGGGGGGGAAGGGTCGGGGGGATGGGGCCAGCAGGTGATGGGAGGTGGAGAGGACAGCGGGGAGAGGGGAATCGGAGGGGGAAGAGGGGATAGGGCGTGTGTGCACGATTGCAGGGTGGCACAGGGGGCCCAATGGGGGGGGGGAGACACCAAGGATCAGCGGAAGGAAGCAGCGGTCAGCGAGTATGGCACCGCCGACAAGTACACAATACAAGGCTTGCCACTATAGCCTAGACCATGAGCAACTTATAACAGCAACAGGCGTTGCCATGGCAAACCTGAACCTGACCACCCTGAGCACCCTGGTCCCCCCCGGATACTCCACCTGCCACATGTTCTGCGGGACACAACTCCACGGAGCAGGAGGCGAGCGGCCAAAGGGCTTAGACCACGGGATGAGTGGACCACGCAGGCCATGGAAGACATTGCCTGAGCCTACCTTCATGGGGGCGCCTCAACCCAGATGGCAGCTCCTCTACCCTGCCGAAAGGGGGCGAGCTCTCCATGACCCAGCACCACCCACCTTAACTATGGAAACTATATTGTTTACATGATACACGTATTGCTTGCATAATATGATACATGCACGTTCAGTGAAACCTCAGTGGTCCCTTACTCAAGGGTGGCATGCCCCTCAATGTAGGCATGGGAGAGCTCAATGAAGCCTAGAGTGCCAGATGAGGATGCCAGCCATGGTTTCCAAAGACAGACCTACAGCATATTGCCCCGAAAGGCCCAAGGCCCAAGGCCCAAGGCCCAAGGCCCAAGGCCCAAGGCCCAAGGCCCAAGGCCCAAGGCCCAAGGCCCAAGGCCCAAGGCCCAAGGCCCAAGGCCCAAGGCCCAAGGCCCAAGGCCCAAGGCCCAAGGCCCAAGGCCCAAGGCCCAAGGCCCAAGGCCCAAGGCCCAAGGCCCAAGGCCCAAGGCCCAAGGCCCAAGGCCCAAGGCCCAAGGCCCAAGGCCCAAGGCCCAAGGCCCAAGGCCCAAGGCCCAAGGCCCAAGGCCCAAGGCGCAAGGCGCAAGACCACAACCATCATCGCTAGCCACGCACCTCCTCCAGCGCAGCCGCGTGCTGCTCGAGACCTGCCACCTGCAGGAACGACCGCAGCTCCACCTGCCAGGGACGCAGCAGGGACTCCCCGCCGCCGTACGACGTCTCCTTGCCCCGCATCTGCGCCAGGGACGATGACGGCGACGCAGACGCCGCCAGGGTCCCTGTGCCGGGCATCCCTGGGGCTGCGTGCCCCCCCAGGCCTGCATACTCAGCGCCCACTGGCACCTCCTCGCCACCAAGCATGGCCCCGCCACCATAGCCGCCATAGCCACCATAGCTGGCTTTCCTAGGTGGCGTCTGGAAGTAGTCGTGGTACGAGGGCCCGGACTCGCCTTGGTCCTCGGCCTCCCCCGCACGTCCCTGCCAGGTGTTGTCCCACCCCACGGACGTGCGATCGTGGCCAAACATCGGGTCATCCCCCGCATGGCCCAGCGGGCCCATCCCCACCATGTAGTAGCCGCTGGCGCCCCCCCCGTCGCCACGGTATCCCTGGCCCCCTTCCCCCCGCATCAAACCGTTCGTGCCGGCCGAGACATGCGCGAAGGCACGCCCGTGCCCCGTGCCTGCCACCGCGCTGCTCAACGGGCCCGCACTCAAGGGTCCGCTGGTGGGGCCGGGGAAGTAGCCGACGCCAGGGCTGTATGTGCGCATGCCGCCAGCGCTGCCGCCACCGTACGGCGTGGTCGGGAGGGAGGACCACCCGCGGGGGTCGTTCACCGCCGAGTAGCTGTGCGAAAACGCCGCGGAGGCCAGCCCGGCCGCCGGCAGGTAGTAGTCCGTGTGCGGTGACCGGTAGTAGGCCAGCGGGGCGCTGCCCGGCACGTGGGCTGAGGCTGCCGGTGACGTTCGGTAGAAGTTCAACCGGTCCTGCGAGGAGGGCGGGAGCCACTCGCTTCCCTCCTCAGTATCCCACAGGTGGCCTCGGGGGGCACGGCGGGGGCGCTCCACGCGCTGTTGCTGCGCCGCCGCCGCTGCGGCGCCACCTGGCCCCCCCATGTCCTCCCATTCCGTGTCGCCGTAGCTGCCTGCGAGGGGCATGTCAGCGCCGGCAGCGCCCGCGTACATGGGCATGTCGGCACCCTCCGAGCGGCGGTAGGAGATGAGGTCATCATCACGCCTGATGGTGGGGTGAAAAGGGGGGGGGAGGCGCAGGGGCAGGGGACAGCACACAAGGATCGTGGGAGCACGAAACATCAAGCCAATGGTTTGCGGATAACTGTGGGAACGTTTGTAGCCTACAAGGCCTGCGGCCAGCATTGAGGACAAATATGCCCTAGGTTACTGTAGGGACGGCTCTTCGGGGAATACCAAAGTGCCCCCTAGTCGCACAGACACAACATAACCCGAGATGGCCAAAGGAATAAATAGGGCTGCCAAATGAATAGGAAGGGCTGCCTCGACATGACATGCAAAGCAGAAAGAGTCTACCAATTGCTAACATAGCAGCCACCACATCCCACCCTCCAAAGCCCCCATCTCCCATGCCCTGTTTTCGCAGGCAAACAACCAAGACACCCTAGCTGCAGCGCTGCCCCATCTGGCATCCCAACTAGCCACCCGTTTGATATGCCAAGTAGCCACCCGTTTGATATGCCAAGTAGCCACCCGTTTGATATGCCAAGCAGCCACCCGTTTGATATGCCAAGCAGCCACCTGTTTCATACGCCAAGTAGCCACCCGTTTTACATGCCAAGTAGCCACCCGTTTCATATGCCAAGTAGCCACCCGTTTCATATGCCAAGTAGCCACCCGTTTGGCATGCCAAGCAGCCACCCGTTTGGCATGCCAAGTAGCCACCCGTTTCATATGCCAAGTAGCCACCCGTTTCATATGCCAAGTAGCCACCCGTTTGATATGCCAAGTAGCCACCCGTTTCATATGCCAAGTAGCCACCCGTTTCATATGCCAAGTAGCCACCCGTTTGATACGCCAAGCAGCCACCCGTTTGATATGCCAAGTAGCCACCCGTTTGATATGCCAAGCAGCCACCCGTTTCATATGCCAAGTAGCCACCCGTTTCATACGCCAAGTAGCCACCCGTTTGACATGCCAAGTAGCCACCCGTTTCATATGCCAAGTAGCCACCCGTTTGATATGCCAAGTAGCCACCCGTTTGACATGCCAAGTAGCCACCCGTTTCATATGCCAAGTAGCCACCCGTTTCATATGCCAAGTAGCCACCCGTTTGGCATGCCAAGTAGCCACCCGTTTCATATGCCAAGTAGCCACCCGTTTGATATGCCAAGCAGCCACCCGTTTGTCATGCCAAGTAGCCACCCGTTTGATATGCCAAGTAGCCACCCGTTTGATATGCCAAGTAGCCACCCGTTTCATATGCCAAGTAGCGACCCGTTTGGCATGCCAAGTAGCCACCCGTTTCATATGCCAAGTAGCCACCTGTTTCATATGCCAAGTAGCCACCCGTTTCATATGCCAAGTAGCCACCCGTTTCATATGCCAAGTAGCCACCCGTTTCATATGCCAAGTAGCCACCCGTTTGATATGCCAAGCAGCCACCCGTTTGGCATGCCAAGTAGCCACCCGTTTCATATGCCAAGTAGCCACCCGTTTCATATGCCAAGCAGCCACCCGTTCGTCATGCCAAGTAGCCACCCGTTTGGCATGCCAAGTAGCCACCCGTTTGATATGCCAAGTAGCCACCCGTTTGATATGCCAAGTAGCCACCCGTTTGTCATGCCAAGTAGCCACCCGTTTGATATGCCAAGTAGCCACCCGTTTGATATGCCAAGTAGCCACCCGTTTGACACGCCAAGTAGCCACCCGTTTCATATGCCAAGTAGCGACCCGTTTGATATGCCAAGTAGCCACCCATTTGATATGCCAAGTAGCGACCCGTTTGATATGCCAAGTAGCCACCCGTTTGGCATGCCGACCGACACCTGCTGCCACGTGGACTCACCCTCGTGGGACTGCTACTGCCGGCGACGCCTGCTGCGGCGACCATGCGCCGTACCGGTCACACACGCGGTCGTCGAGGGGCACCATCTCGTCGATGCGCATCACGTTGCTACCACCTGTCACGCTGCCGGGCCCAAGCGTGACCACGCCGGAGCCCCGGATGCTCCCGCGTGCTGAGGGGCCATATTGCCCCCCACTCAGCTCGCCGCCGGCCCATGTGCGGCCCCCCACCTGGTGGGGTCCTCCCCCCCTCTCAGCGACGCTCTCGATCGAGGTGCGGTTGTAGCTCTCGCCACTTAAAATGGAAGAGACGCTCGACCCGGCCAGCAGCATGCCCGCGGCCGCCCACTCGCCCATGCTGTCTGACGACACGTGGCTTGCGTAACTGCCCGCACCACCACCGGCGGGCCCATCTGAGGCCTCCCCCTCCTGCCCCCACGAGGGGGGCCGCATGGAGGGACCCTGGGGCGAAGACTGTGAGGGTGGGGCGGACGCGGGCAGCGGCGGCGCGTCCCCTTGCGACGCGGTCGCCTCCTCCCCACCGGCCATGCTGGCGTTGGAGGGACGGGCCCCCCTGCGTGGCGAGGAGGACACGGATGATGTGCCCGCGTTGCTGCCCATGCTGTTTGCGTTATTCGCACGATTGGTATCGTTGCTCCCATTCTTGCCCACGGCAGGGGGCAGCGCGACCCCTTCCTGCGACGGCGACCCGGCCACGGCGCGCGGGGTCGGGGACCCTGGCGAGTCACGCCCCGCCGCGGGGGAGAGCGCGGGCGAGCGCGCGGGCGATCCGGCTACGGGGGTCATCGCTGGGGAGGGCAGCGAGGGCAGCCCCCCCGGCGGCTCCATCCTCATCACGCCCGGCGCCCGCTGCATGATCCCCCGGCAAGATGTGGACCGCATGAGGGTCAGATCGGGGGTGGGCGACCCGCTACCGCTCACATCGCTCGCTTGGCTGTCGTCCGAGCGGCGGGGGGCGCGGCCGTCCGCAGGGGTGGCCCCCCCGCTGGCCCCTCCCCCGACCCCGAGCCGCGTGGGCGCGACCGGGATGGGCATCGACAGGCTTCGCTTGAGGAGCGACGGGCGCTGCCACGAGGCGCCGCGGGGGGGCGTCAAGAGCCCGTCCAGCGAGGCCGGCCGGCCACCGCTGCCACCCCCCGCTGCCATCTGGGTGGCCAGGCCTGTGTCAAAGGCCGTCATGTCGGACGTCCACCGGCGGCTGGACCGCGGCAGCATGCCCGGCCGCAGCAGGTGGTGCGGCGGCGCGGGGGGCGGCGTGCCCAGCTTGAGCTTGCTGGGGCTGGTAGCCGCGCTGTTGCTGCTCGAGAGGGACCCGGGCGACGACGTGGCCCCGCCCAGGTGGCGCGGGATCAAAGTGTGCCCCCCCCCCGCGGGTGCATCCCCGGCCCCCTCCCCGCCGCGGGGGGAACAGTCCACCGGCGCGCACGCGCCCCACGCACCGACGCGGTCGCCGGACACCAACCCTGCGGAGCCGCCGGCCCTGGGGGAAGGGATTCCCGCCCCGCCCCCCGGCAGGCCTCGCGCAAACAGGCCCCCCCCGCGCGTGCTGGAGATCTCGCGGGCCAGCAGCACCGCGTCAGGATGCACCTGCTGCGCGACCGAGTACATGGACGGGGAGTCGAGCGAAGAGCGGCGCAGGAGCCGCCGGCGCAGCGACTTGCCCGCCTGGGGGCTCAGGCCGAGTTCTCGCTCGCTCTCGCGCGCCGACATGGGGGAGGAGCTCTCCTTGACGGTGCCTGGGTACTGCGGGAGCGGCACATCCCTCAGGCGGGCCTCCAGTGCGTACGAGTTGTCCAGCGACCAGCGCAGGAGCGAGTTGGCGTTCCTGCGTCCGGGCGTAAGCATGGGCGTGCGGGGCCCCGTCTTGACGACCATCGACGAGGGGAGGGAGATCGCCGTATGCAGCAGCGATGCGCCCGTGCTGGGACCCGCGCCGCCACCCGGTGCGCGGCCGGCCCAGTGGGTGCCCCAGTTGGCGCCGGCGACCCCTGTGCTGCCCGCGCTGGCCCCCCCCGCGGGGGACATGCTGGTCCCTGGGCTCATGCTGTGCCCCTGCGACGGCGAGTACGACCAGGGGCTCCCCGCATTGCTCTCGTACTTGACTCCGCTGCCACCCCCTGTTGTGCTGCCCTCATTTCCGGCTTCACTGCCTTCCCCATTGTTGGCGGCTGCGTTCCCCTCATGGGTATGTTCCCCCTTGCCACCGCCGCCCTGAGAGGCCGCGGATACCCATCCAGTGCCGACGGGCAGGTCCATGTCGCCCCACCCTGGCCCCCCTGGCACGCCCGTCAGCTCACGGAACCAGGCGCCCTCAGGCGCAAACTCGCGACCGCCCGGAGCCGAGAGTGGTGCCATGTGGCGCATGCTGCCCAAGAAGCCCTGGCTGCTGCCGACGTTCACGCCCCCCCCGAGGCCCCGGGAAAACTCCATCATGCTCGTGGAGTAGCGCTTGCGAGCCGCCGCCACCGCAGCCGCCTGCTCGCTGCGGCTTGCCTGGATCATGGCCGCCCCGGGGGACCCATACCCGTCCTCACTGCCACGGGAGAGGGGCCACCCAGTCGCACCACCTGTCATCTCCTCCCACTCGTTCACCGCGGCCATGCGCACGGGCGACGCGTACGGCCCCAGCTCGAACGAGAGCGGTGGGTTCTGGCCGGTGAAGCCCATCATCATCAGGTTGTCCTCGTGGCCGCTGCTGGCGCTGCCCAGCTGCGCGGGGGCAGATGCCGGAAGATCCGCGGGCGTCACGGCCACGTTCTCGTCCACCATGACGGGCTTGACCGTGACGCGGGGCACCGACGTGGGGCCAGGTGCGCCCGTGGACCCAGGCCCCGTGCCGGATGGCAGCGTGGATGTGTTGATGGATAGGGGCAGGCTCTGAGCGCCAAAGTTGGCAGCCGTGCTGCTGGCTTCCAGCGCTAAAAGCTCCTTGGCCTACAGAGGAGGAGAGGGAAGGGGTGGAGTGAGCAAAGAGGAGGACGAGACGGAGCAGAGGGAGCCGAGAGAAGACAGGCGGAGCACGATGGGGAGGTTGGGTCTACCGTAGAGGACAAGACCCAGGAAAAGACCCAGGACAAGACGACGGACAAACTTGTAAACTGTGTACAACCGATGGGCGCACACTAGAGAGGGCAGCAGTCAAGGGATAGTCCGAGGAGGCAGGGAGACGATGGGGGACCCGCAGCAAAGCATGCCTCTACATGGATCAATGAAGGCTACTTGTACATGGCAGTCATCAGTCATCACCCCTCCATTGACTTCTGGCTATGAGCAGGCTGCGCCAGGCAAAGGAAGGGTCCCACCACAAGGCCACATTGACCTAGTAACGACAACAGAGGCATGCGCCGAGATAACCATCAACACCTGTTTACAGCACACAGCCATGGGCAGCAGTGCTAATAACAGCGATGTCATGTTCCCTAGAATATTTTGCAGAGGTCCAACACGGAATATCAACAGCAGTGTTGGTATGCCGGCACTTGTCAACAATCCCATCAGCACCCGCCACAGAGTGAGCTTGCATGAGAAAATCAACTAGAAACTACCGGCACGCACCAGCACGTCGGGGGATGTGTAGATGCCATCGCGGAGCAGGTACGTCTTCATCAGCCCCTTCCCCTTGATCACGCGCGCGCCCACCTCCAGCCACTCTTTGTGCCGCGCGCGGTGGAATGTGGAGCTGGCGCACACCACGCAGAGGAGAGTGGAGGGGAGGCACGTAGATGAATGGTGTGTGTGTGTGTGTGTGTGTGTGTGTGTGTGTGTGTGTGTGTGTGTGTTGGGGGGTGGGAGCAGAAGGGGGGAGCAGAAGACGAACGGACACGAACAGGCGGAAAGGCAGGAGGCAAGCCGGATGCAAACTGGGTGGGGGATGGGGGAAACAGATCATGACGAGGAGAGATGTTGCCCCACGTTCTAAACAAGGGGGAAGGGTGGGGGGAGGGGAAGGGGGATGGGTGAAGGGTGAAGGGCGCCTACGGATGTCGCATTCGCTGATGAGAATTCCTCCCCCCCTCAGGCTACTTATGGCATAAACCACTTACACTTGATAACTTGCATGCATGCACCTGCTACCACGATCGCCCCCTGCTATGCTCTATATTGCTTGACCCGTTTGCCTACACTCGCCGCAACTTGCGGCCGCGCACCTGCTGACGTGGATGCCCATCGGGAATCCGTTGGTCTCCATGCGCGCGGCCGTGTTGACCGTGTCGCCGAAGAAGCAGAAGCGAGGGCACTTCTTGCCGATCACGCCGGCATAGGCGGGCCCCGTGTGCATGCCGACACGGATCTGGGGGCCCAGAAGGGGGGTGGCAGCAGGGCCGCGGCGAGGTGAGCGCGGCGGTTTGAGAAGACGTGAGTAAGCGAGGATGTACAGAACGGGCAGAGGCGCAGGTGGCTACCAGGGCAGGGCCATGATGACAGGAGCAGATAAGGAAAAGAAACCAGACTAGCATGATTTATAGCAGCAGGGAAGATAAAATTGCACGACAATGGCGGAAACGGGGATGAGAATCCTAAAACTGGTAGACCCCAATCAAACCATTTATCTTTGCGCCTATCCACCCTACTCCTTCCGCCCACCCACCCACGCCAAGAGTAAGCAAGGTACAGGATGGATACGTGACGGATAGCGGTATCAGCCCTACAGACAGTCATAATTTAAGTGTGTTTTCTCTACCCGCCTTGCCATCCGGGTCCAACCATTTCCCCAGCATGTCTGTTCTACCTCCCCGCCCACCCACCTGGATGGGGTCCATGCCTGGCGGCAGCTTGAGGTCCCCCACGCAGGCCACCATGCCGCGCGCCATGCTGATCATGCGGTCGACATGATCCTTGCACCCGTCGAACCCGGAGACGATCATGTATGCGTCGCCGACCGTCTCCACCTTGAAGACCTTGTTCTCGTCGACCAGGTCGTCAAAATGGGAGAACATCTCGTTCAGCATCACGATGATCTTGATGGTGGGCAGCGTGGCCGCCAGGCTGCGGAGGGAGGGGAACGGAACAGGAGGGGAGAACAGAGGAAGCACAGCCAGGTGTACGCAGGGCCAGACACGGGATCAATGCAATCAGCAAGCATAAGGATGATTCTGATGGCGGGCAGCGTGGCGGCCAGGCTGTGCGGGGGAGGGAGAAGACACGGAAAAAAAGACATCAGCAAGCATGGGCCAAGGGGCCACGGAGACACAAATAGACACATGCACTAACACGATACTCGTGGAGCCACATGATCACGCCGGAATATCAATGCACGTGCATCCCTGTCGTGTGGCCCACTTGGGCACCAGGAGGGTGGTCCCTTTGGCTCGAGGGGTCGAGATCGATCTCGCGCTCTAGACTCGCATGGATGTACATAACATCCAACCATGTCGGACTGTTTAGCGTGTAGGGTATATAGCACGGTGTCCGTACGGCTTCGCGAGGCATCCCCTAATAATAGGGTGTAGGGTATATAGCACGGTAACCGTACGGCTTCGCGAGGCATCCCCTAATAATAGGGTGTAGGGTATACAGCACGGTAACCGTACGGCTTCGCGAGGCATCCCCTAATAAATAGAGGTTGTAAGATGTCCGAGAGATAGAGGTCTGATGTTTCCAATCTGTACTGCATCATCTGTAAGTCCACCCTCTCGCGCCGCGGACTCACGTGGTGAAGCGCACGATGTCGGAGAAGGGGTACACACCACACTACTCTATGCTATGCTTTAATATAAGTAAATAATATGAGTATAATAGACCATGATGGCGGCACCGCGGACTCACGTGGTGAAGCGCACGATGTCGGAGAATAGAATGGTCACGTCTTCGTGGTTGTCGGCGATCATGTTCTGGCCGCTCTGCAGCCGCGCGATGATGCTCTCCGGCAGCATCTGGTGCAGCAGCTTGTACGCGCGCGCAGCGTTGATCTCCACCTTGAGCATCTCCTGCAGCTTGAGCTGCGTGGAGATGCGCGCCATGATCTCGCTGCACTTGAACGGTTTCGTCACGTAGTCGTTGCTGCCCACCTTGAGGCCCTCCACGATGTCCTCCTCCTGCAAGTAACAAAAGTAGCTCATAATGTTAATACTACTGCTCTAGTATTAGTATATGTGATTGTTAAATTTTGTAAAAAATACTTTTTCGGTGGTCGAGTGGGTGGGTGGTATATATATGATTAGATTTGGATTTAGCGAGCAAAGCGAGAGGCAGCCAGCCAGCCGTGCGGCATGTGCATGGCACGGCATCACCGCATGACCACGACATGCATTCACGGCATGAGGCCATACTACTGATCTGCTACCGGAGGGGGCCTGAGCAGCAGAACGCGGCCTCACCTGGCTCTTGGCGGAGATCATGATGACGGGGATGGCGTTGTGGGGGAACATCTTGCGGATGGCCGCGCACACCTCGAAGCCGTTCATGCGGGGCATCATCACGTCGAGCAGGATTAGGTCCGGCACCACCTTGCAGCGGTGGAGGAAGCTGATCGCCTCGGGGCCGTCCATCGCTTTCACCACCTGCCAGGGGGCGCAATGGGGGGGCGGGGACAAGGCGGCACGAGCATGCCAGCGTGGCAGCGGTGAATGCGATGAGCATGATGGCAGATGCACTGACTATAACGACAAATCAATTGGTGATGTTTGTAGGCATTCCAGGGCGCCACTAGGCACCCAAAACAAGCCAGCTGCTGCCATGTCATGCCGCAGAATCCCAGGGACTTTCAAACATGTTCCTTTCAGCCCCTTCCTCCCCTCTTCCATCCCCAACCTCCATCCCCATAATCCATTGCTGTCCTCGTGACTGCCCGACTGCCATGACAGTCTGCCGTTTCAAACACGAACTTGAACACGTCAGACCGATGCAGCGAATACACCAGGAAAAAAAGAAGAAAAAGCCAGCGGGGAAGCCAGTTCTGTACCCACTAGCGCTCAAACCAGCGCCATGAACTGCTGACCAGACACCTTGCTCACACAATTACCGCGCCATCCACCTTGTACTGCTGCTGGCCGAGCATGTTCAGGACCCATCTGGTACTGCTGCTGTTATGATGTTCCACCATCACAGGTGTGCACTACCCACCTTGTACTGCTGCTGGCCGAGCATGTTCTGCACCACCATCTGGTTGACGGGGTCGTCGTCAACGGACAGGATCTGCACCACGCCGTACACGTCCTGGTACGTGGGCATGCGCTGGTAGCCCTCGCTCAGCGCCTGGTTAGCAAGGGGCAAAAAACACAAGGGGCAAGGAGGGGTGATGAGTCTACTGCGGGCACGCACATGGATACGAGGAGCACGGGGCAAGGATTGCGAATATGCATACTGATGGCACACAAAAGGGGCGAAAAGAAACGGGCAAGTAGGCAAAGCGCAAGAGGGATGAGGGGCAAGGAGGATGTTGTATCATTTAGACAACAAATAAACAAATAGTAGTACATGAATAACGTATAAGGGGCAGTGGGCATGTGTGCCATAGTAAGTATCAAGAGGAGCATCGAGGCTGGTACCAGGTCCGCGATCGGATAACTACCCCAGTGGAAGATGCCAGGGGAATGGGCTGTGCCAGCACGGCGAGCAGGGACATCATGAGCTTCGGCCCCCTCACAAGTGATTGCCAGCACAAGGATGAACGCAAAGAGGAAAAAAACAGCCAGGTTTCCGCAAGCTTGCGTGCGTCCAGGGCAACTATAAGAGCTGGAGGGCAACATACGGTAGCGAAAACTTGGCTTGAAAAAAATAGGAGGACAAGATGGCCTGCCCCAGATGTAGGGTATCGATATGGCTGCGGTGTACGGCACTGGCGGCGAGAATGAGAACAAATAAGGCAATAAGGCCGCACCCTTCTGCACTAGCAGCTGCGGATTCATAGTGAGAAAGGCTGCGCTGTCTGGCAATTACAAACACCCAAATGAGAACAAACAACGCCCGCGCTGTTCGGCACTAGTGTTAACAACCAGCACAGAAAGGCCACCGGCATGCTATTGCTGGCGGCCACGCACCGCGATCGGGTTGTCGCGCAGATCCTGCAGGGACCCCCCCTCGTCGAGCGCCACCAGCTCCTTGCCCGTGCTGCCGCTGCCCGCGTCCCCAGCCCCAGGGAGCGCACTCCCCATGGGTGCGTTTGCCAGAAGCGGCCCCGCACCCGCGGCGGCGAGCACACCCCCCGGACTGCCCGACGCACGCTCCCCCCCCTCCAGCAAGGGGGCGCCCCCCTCGGTGGCCAGGGCGGCGTTCAACTCGCCGTTCCCCAGAGCCGGCATGGACTTGGCGGTGGCCAGGAGGGGCGGCCACGGACCGTCCGGGTCACCCTTGCTGGCGCGAGGCCGCCGCGCCCCACGCGCACCCCACTTGTTGAGCGACCGCGGGGGTGACAGGGAGCCAGGGGCCCCCACGGGCGTCCCCGCGCCGCTGCTGTTCCCGCTCCCTGTCGCGCTCTCGCAGATCGACTTGTAGAGGCCAGAGACGGCACCGCCCATGGGCCGGTGCAGCGGCAGCGTGAAGGTGACGGTCGTCCCGTGGCCCACCTCTGAGGTTACCTCGATCTTGCCGTCCATCGCCAGCACCAGCTCGCGCGTCAGGCTCAGCCTGCGGGTGGCGACCGGGCGTGTCAGCGGAGCGGAAGCGGTGGAGCCTTGAGTTGTATGTTGTGTGTGTGCGTATATATAGCTGCGCCTACGCTGTGTATTTGTAAATAAGTTTATGCCTTGAGTTGTATGTTGTGTGTGTGCGTATATATAGCTGCGCCTACGCTGTGTATTTGTAGATAAGTTTATGCCTTGCGTGTACATAGATGACCGAGCTATGGTGTGGTGTGCTGATGATGTCATAAAATCGTGCTACATAATTGATGGCGAATGCCGGGTGATAATCAATACCATTCAATGACGCGGAGGCGGGTGAAAAAAGCAGCAATGAGCCATGTCAACTGGCTACATGCATGCATGCATCATTAGATGTAACGTGTGTTGCATGGGGCAAGGCTGTGGTCCATGCGTGGGGCAGCATTCAGCGAGGGCTCGCATGCGCCTGCACGTCCAGTACTGCGCAGTCATCAAGTACCGCTGCTGGCATGCAGGGACAGACACAGGGGGCATAGCGCACCATTACTAGCATCAGCGGATGCTGGCATTACGTTACCTACTGCTGGCATGCAAAGCTTCCGCATGATTGCACAGATGCCGTCCGAAGTTTCACCAGAGACACCAATAGACAGCAGAAGGGCACCCACCCCATCCCTTGCTCCGAGCCCTGCCGCAGGTGGCCGCGCTTGACAGGGTTGAAAATAGACGCCAGCTTCTGCGGGGGAATGCCGGTGCCCGTGTCGACGACGATAACCTCCACCTTGTTCCCACCGACGACGCGACAGCTGGCGATGATGGAGCCCGAGTGGGTGAACTTGGCCGAGTTGCCTGCACAAGGTACCGGCAGACGTCACCAGGGGGGACCACCAGGGGTCCATGTCACCCATCAGAAACGAGCACAAGAGTATCGTCAGACATCACAGGGGACTCATGGACTCATGCCCCCCCCCCCCCAGCAGATTTAGACACCATCGGCGTGGTTACGCCCTTGCCCGCCGGCAAGGAGAAGTATGCCACAGGGCGGCTCAGCTCGCATGGAATGGGCAGTCAAGCTGGTGCCATCGCACGCAGCTCAGAAGGTACATCCATGGTGGTGAGCACACATGGTGGTGAGCACTACGGGGAGCCGTCCTCACATGGCCCTGGGATGCCTCATCAACCTGGCATCTTCCTTCAGTACCGGTACCGGAGATTGGCATGAGTTTTTACAGGCACATACTACAGAAGTACTAGTAGCAGTAGTAGTAGTAGTAGTAGTAGTAGTAGTAGTAGTAGTAGTAGTAGTAGTAGTAATAGTAGTAGTAGAAGTGTACTGTACTGTACTGTACTGTACTGTACTGTACTGTACTGTACTGTACTGTACTGTACTGTACTGTACTGTACTGTACTGTACTGTACTGTACTGTACTGTACTGTACTGTACTGTACTGTACTGTACTGTACTGTACTGTACTGTACTGTACTGTACTGTACTGTACTGTACTGTACGACGCCGAAGCCGATGACGCAACGCCCCCGCCCCCGCCGCCGCCGACGACGACGACTGCTCCTGCTCCTGGTGCTGGTGCTGGCGCTGGAAGCATGTGGCCGATGGCTGTTGTAGCCTAGATAACCCCTTTTGAATGCATCCACCAGGTAACCCTGCAAACTACTCAGGCCTCAAAAGTTGCACCCAGCCAAGACAATGGGTCCTGCTTTTAAAAGACCCGTCGATACCCCTTTCTCACCGATGATGTTGACAAGGAGCTGCACTCACCGATGTCGTCGACGAGGATCTGCACTCACCAATGATGTCAGCAAGGATCTGCACTCACCGATGATGTCAACGAGGATCTGCACTCACCGATGATGTTGACGAGGATCTGCACAAGGCGCGAACGGTCGGCCCACACGGGGCGCAGCTGCACGGGCACCTTGTTGATGAGGGACACGCCGCTCACCGCCAGCGGGCGCACAATGTCCATCACCTGCCGGGGGGGGGGGGAGGGGGGGAAAGCAAGGAAGGCAAGGGGGGAAGAGGGGGGAAGAGGGGGGGAAGAGGGGGAAGGAAAGGGGACGAAGGGGGAGGGCAGAAGGCGCCATTAGCATGCATGAAATGTGTGTGCAAGCAAGAATAATTACTACACGCAGGGACATCGGCTGGCTCTTGCAAACACCTTTTCCTGGACCTGTAGCTTGCAGTACATGAACTCATCATGCCTCCCGTATTCATGAGCTATATCGAGAGCACTACAGATCCTGGGCCTATTTGACAAAGCACAGCTGCACACCACCACCAGCACGCAAGCGCATAACAGAGTGCAGAATCGCACTAAGATTACGACTAACCCGTTGGCTAACAACATACTTAAACTAAAGCCGGTCGATCCTCTTTGTCCCTCACAAAAGACTACTCACCATTGCTTGCACCTATCGGCAATGTTCTGAAAAATAAGGAGATGCGACTAATTCTGGTCGCCTGACTGTATAAAACTTGTGGCTCCTCCTTACAAGCAGGCGACTGCCCTTCAACGAGCAATGGTCGCCCATTTCGAGTGGGTGGACTCGTTTTTCAGTGGGTGGCCCCCCCGTCACCTGCACGATGACGGGAGCCAGGTATACCCCCCCCCCCCCCTCACCTCCATGATGACGGGCGCCAAGTCCACGGGTGCCCGCCGCAGGTAGAGCACGTGGTTCCCCGCGCTGGCCTGGTCGAGCACGTCATTGACCAGCGTGTGCAGGCACGCGCCGCTCGTCTGGATGGTGGACGCCAGCTTGGACACCTCCTTGTTCACGCCGGCCGCCTGTGGTCGTCCCAGGAGAGAATGCCAGGTGTTGTGGATGCGACATGCTTTGAATTGTTGGTTAGATGACGGACAAGCCTATGCAGCTTCTCTAGTGATCGCAGGAAAGACACTATGAACGTCGGGCAGCATCTATCTTCATACTAGAATGTATAGAATTTGTATTGGCAGTCTTGTACTAGTACTACTACATGTTCAGCACCATCTATGCATGTACTAGTATATCCTCGACCCGCTCACATCACTCAGGGTGCTGCCTCAAAGCCATTCAAGGGACATTGGGCATCCCTGGTGTGCATGCTGACGGCAGATCCAGCATCATCCCATGACAATACCAACCCACCCACCCACCCACCCACCCACCCACCCACCCACCCACCCACCCACCCACCCACCCACCCACCCACCCACCCACCCACCCACCCACCCACCCACCCACCCACCCACCCACCCACCCACCCACCCACCCACCCACCCACCCACCCACCCACCCACCCACCCACCCACCCACCACCAGCACTAAGCAATAAACATTTTCCCTGCCACCCACCAGCACGGTTCCATAGACCTTTTCTCCACCACCCACCAGCACCACTCCCTAACCCTTTTCCCCGCCACCCACCAGCATTGTACTATGAACTTTGTCCCCGCCACCCACCAGCATCATCTCCTCTGCCAGCTGGATGATGGCGTTGAGCGGCAACCGGATCTCCTGCGCCATCTTGCCCAGGAACCTGAGGGATCCCGCGTGGGGGCGTGAGGACAATAGTGTGCCCACAAAACGTAATAGATAACACCTATTAGTCAGAAAGGCCGCCATGTGGTGCCGGGTGGCGGCAGGCAGCTTGCAGGCTCAAACAAATGGTTTCAGCCCACCAGGCGAGTGACTGCAAGGGGGAGCAATGCCCCCCTCCCGCGCAACAGGGGAGAATACAACCCATGATAGATCTGGAAGTCGACAAGTATCAAGAGCCTTCTTCCTCCCCTCTTGTCTTGGCCATCCACCACTGGCCTATCAGCCCCCTCTTGTAAGCCCCTGTTCCCCACCTCTTCTCGTTGGCCATGGCGTCCTGCAGCCGCACGACCAGCTCGTTGCGAGATGCGTCGTCCATGCGGCGGATCATGTTCATGCGCCGGTGCTCCGTCGTCATGAACGCCACGTACAGAAGCGGCGACGAGTAGGCCGCCTGGGGGGGAGGTGCGGGGGAGGAGGGTCCGGGAAGCATTGGAAATTCGGGAGGATTCGTTGAGGGGTGGGGGTGGGGTGGCACAGAAAGAGATATGATGCAGTGAAGCAGCACGGCGCTGGGGGCGCACTGGCTACACATATAGACATTGGCCGCCAGGGAGCAAACGCAGGAAATCATGAGGTCAGAACAGACAGGGAAGAAGAGCAAAGGCAGGGGTGCCCAATGGTCAGGTGTGAAACAACAGGGGTGGCATGGGACAGGAACGTTGGGGTTGACTGTGCAACGGGTATGTGGATGGGTTCAACAGACAGACCATGAGCCCTTTTGTTGGGAAATAGGGGAGGAGCTTCTTGGCCAGGCCATGGAATTGCCCATAAACCTGCCACAGGAGGGAAAGCGACCTTACAAGCAACCAAGGGGGGCGCAAAGGAGGCCACAACACAGACATGAAGCAAAAACGGTGCGTCCACCAATCATGGGAAAGAACAGGAATCATGCGAGGCACCTACCTGGAGGAAGAGCTCCGCAGCACTGTAGACTACTTCCGCTGTCACGTCGCTGAAGAGGCCCACCCACGATAACAGCTGCAAGCGACAGGTGGCACAACACGGTGCCGCCGAGTGATTGCCACGCGCCACATGGCAAGGACGACGGGCATGAGCTTGCAGGAGAGAACCCCATATCGCAGGCCACTCATGCCTGTCCCCACGCCCCCAAGTGATCTACGCGCTCCAGTGGCCTGCTTGTCGCCATGTACACAACTCGGATTGGCCCGATCCAAACCATTTGTAATCCAGCACAGCAGATACTATTCCCCGCACCGCTGCTGGTACTGCGAAAAGCTCCTCACACGGCAAGCATGGTGGCGGTAGTCGCCACCTGTCCCAACTATGTTGTGTCAACATGACGAATCTGCTCCTCACAACCGTTCACTCCTCTAGTCAGAGGGAAACAACTCACCATTCAGCCCACCATGCCTTGATCATGCCCACCCAAGTCATGGGCAGCGCTAGCCACACTCACCCCGGCCTATGGCCCCCTTGCCGCTCTCAACGAATTGGTTGACAGCAGTGAGCAGGCCTCATCCCGGCCCATGCCCCCCTCGCCACACTCACTCTCACAGATTATGGGCGGTGCAACAAGTCACACACCCGCCCTACTGGCCCCTACCGCCAAGATGGTCTGGTACTCCTACTCACCCAGATGATGGGCATGGTCGCCCAGTAGGCGATGGTGAAGCACCGCAGAAGAACCATGTGCTGCACCATGTGCTGCACCTTGCCCAGCTGGTGGGGTGGGCCCAGGGGAAGGTGACGCATGCCAGCGGCAGCACAGGAGGGAGCATTTGTGACGTCAGCCTCGGTGCCCATCATGACAGTGTTGCAAAAGGGAGAAGTTAGGTTAATATTGTGCGGAAACCTTTTGCCACTTGGCTTCTAAGGTTCCGCACAATATTACCAGCGATAACCACTCGCTGGTACACTCAAGTTCATGCCGGCACACCTTAGAAGCCAAGTGGCAAAAGGTTTCCGCACAATATTAACTAACTGGAGAGCATGCCGTGCCCAAGGAAAAGTCTCGCCGGATAGCACAGGTTGCACAGGACGCGGCGAGCGAGGGGACCGAACAACTAGCCGGACCTGGGTGCATAGCAACACTAGTGTATACACGCTCTTGCCTCTGTAGTTTATCATTATCAATTTATATATACTACACTGGTATATATATCGTATGGCAATTCATATAATGGCCGTATTATTATCTTGTTTTAAGCTACAAATGTTCAATTGGTTTCGCCCTGCTAGGGCCACGCACAAGCATGCTGCCACCCGACAGTATCCCTCTGCGCTGAAGCAAACATGCATCGGGGAGGCTGCCTTCTCGGTCATGCAACAAAGATCAGACTTAAAACCTGACGGACACGTGCTGGGAGTGGCCTATGCGTGACACAAGCAGAAAAACATCCCCAGGGTGGCACGCGCGGCACCCCCCACCATCCCCCACGTATACCACCCAGAAATATTAGTTTGCTTCTTGAAAACGAGCTGCGCATTCAGTAGCTTCACTGGACAGAAACAGCTTGGTAGGCAAACTAGCAGCGCCCGCACGCACGGGAGGAAAAAACCGTCGGCGTCTCCAGTGCGCACGCGGTGGCTTGCCGACGCATGCCTCATCCTGCTTCCTCCTTGCAACTCTACCAAGCTAACAGCATACCCGCTCGATGGTTATATGAGGACACGTCGGGTGGGGCCATGCTACATGCGCATGTCCCTGCACTCAACCACGCGCAGACACACGCAGGCGTGACTGCCTGCAAAAAAGATTACTACGGGTTTTGCTGGCCTAAAGTCTGCGTGGGGCCCTACCGGTCCATATCTGTTTGGAGCCAACGCTATTTATATACATAGGCTCAAATACTTAAGTCAACAGATACACATAGGCTCACCCCTGCGATCGCGTCATCGAAC
>RPFO01000050.1:4325038-4390038 GCA_009746045.1 Mesostigma viride | reverse complement strand
GCTGCCCGCTCCACCCTGCCACAGAGATGAAAACTGAGGAAGGAGCATGGACCCAACCAGCGATGTTTGGCAAGTGTGAACGTGGGGGAGGAGGACCAGCTGCCTGTGAATAACCTGCTTAGGGCTGCCTCTTGTGCTTACCTGTCCACGCGTAAACCTTCCTGCTTTCATGGTCCCTTGTTTACCGCCCCATGAGTCGAACTGCTACCAACTACCTACTTTCAAGCAGTCCAAGAGTAAGATAAGTTAGGTTTGTCGCGAGTTCACCTTTCCTGCTTGAATTTGCCAGTTGTTCGCCTATGCATGGGTTACTACTAAGTGAGGAAAAGAGGCAGCATTGTCCCATACGGAAACACAGAAGGCTCTCCACAGTCACATATCCACGAGGCGACGTACCTGATACAGGTGGCTGGGCGGGCCATCCTCAGGGGCATGACATTGGCCGTTCCCCCACAAGGGTACATGCTCACGCTTGCGGTACTGCGCCAATAAAAGCACGGACAGGAGGATGAAGGTTGCTATACACATGCAGACGAATAGTAGCGCGGGCCGCACGCTTGGCCGCGACGGCAGGTAGCTAGGCCACTCTTTGCTATGGCTTCGCCGTGACCGTCCTCCTGGCGTCGCGGTTCCTTCCCCTCTACCGTCATGGCTAGGATCGTCGACCTTCTGTTCACCATCAACCTCATTCTCCTCCTCGGCGAGATTGGCAGGTAATCCCTGCTGCGTAGGGCCCGAAGTACCCGCACGCAATTCAGTCTCCGAGGGACTACAAGGTGCCTCGGCAAGACACGCGGCTACGGTCTCCTTTGCCTCGTCTGCTTGGCCACATTGCCCCTCACCGTTACTCTCATCCACAGTTTCGGGCTCGCAAGCGGCATTGCTTAACTTTTCGGTAGGGGTAATCTTTCCGTCCGATGCGGCTTCGCTGGGCAACAGCGCAGCCTCCGGCTGCTCCTCCGAAGTTGCCATGGGAAATGTAGCTAGAATCTGCGTGCATAGCCGGGGTAACTAACCCATGGAAGAAGCGGATACATAAGCCCAGGCTTCCAATCAGATGCAGATTGCGTTGAGAGGTTCCCCCTCTGTCACGGAGAGGCGGTTTGCCGCGGGTGCCGCCACGCGACATTCCTCGACATGAAACATGCCCTCTTTCAGATGATAATGGCTATGGGGTGAAACCAACACGCGGAGCGGTACACCCTAACACGAAGTAAAATTGTCCTATCGACGGATTCGCGGGTTTCCATCCGTATATTCTTAGCCTGCTCGCCATTTTTTACTTTCAACGTTATTTTTCGTAGCTTTTACTGGTAATGCATAAAATTCTTCGAAATGTGCTCCGCCAGCCATGATTGTCTCTATTATCCCAAACCAAGTTGCTTGTCAGTTGTCATGCTCGCTTAGCCGAACCGCAGCCGTACACAAGCAGGGATTGCCCGAGGCCCGCCCTGCCTACCTCTAGCAGCAATCTCGCGGCGTTTTGGGGAAAATCTAACCGACGGATAATGTACGGAAGATAAAGAATAAAGTACCTCCGCAGCCTGCCGCAGCAGTGCTTCGCTGCTAAAAGCTGTTCTTTTCAGTTTGACCAGTTCAGTTCAGTTCAGTTGGATCCCACGCCATTCAGTTTTTACTCCTGAACATGTTCGAAAATCCGTCATCCACACACTCTGGGTCCTGGAACAAAGGCCGTCATTTGCACTCTGGGCCCCCGGCTTGTTTAGCTGTCCAACAAAAAGATGGTGCTCCCCGGATGTTGGACTGGCCGGTTCCCCAGTCCCCACCGGTTCCCGACCGGTTCCTCACCTGTCGGGCCCGCAGTCCAGCATTGTCCAACATTCGGGGCAGACGCAAGTAAACAGAAATGGCAGGGGGGGCCAAAGCAGGACGAGGCGAGTAAAAATTATTCACGTCCGCGGCTATGGTGGCGCAAACGACTGACTGCGGCGAGAGCATGGCTGGAATTATAGGAATGAAACTTTGTATTCATCATCCATAGTTCCTATAAATGCTATTTCCCTAGCCGTGCAGCATTTGCAAATGCGTAGATATGTCTCGACGTGATGTGGCGGTGCAGCGGCTAGGGGGCGAGGCGACGACAGTGCGAGCTCTACTTGTTGCTCCGCACAAAAAGCTCAGATATTTGCGCATGGATGAGTTACTAACGTCGATCCTAGTAAATTTTATGTCAATGGTGGCCAGTGCATGCTCGAGGCTACGTTCGTTAGGTGGGCGTGCTAGCTCCCGCATTAAGCAGTTAATCTGCGGTTTCGACCAGGTACGTTTCAGCCTTTTTTCCTGTCGCATTGACCGCGTATGTTTGGTTTATCGTTTCAAAACGAACATTGGGGCTGTAATCGAGGGTTTATGATTGTCTTTTTGTTGCTTTCCTGTTCCTTCCCGTTGGATTGTGATGGTTGGGTAGTTTTATTACGTCGGCCAGATTTTGGACGATTATTTGATTGCTTTTAGAGTGTAGTACGAAGTGAATGTTGGTACAACCTCGGTACAACGACAGATTTTATGTGTAATAATAGTAAGTGTGATGATAGGATGCTTTCCGTTGCTTAAACAGTCACAGCGAATGTTTCTCTGCCCAGTTTTAGGCATGCATCTGCTCGGTTTGCTGGACAAGTACGCCTTTTTTATGTGTGTTTGTTGGGCGTTAGGGACATGGAGACGCTTGGCATCTGCTTGCATTGAAGCATCAGCAAGTTACTACTATTGTTTCTTTCCTTTTTGCTTGTATTTTGGATTTGTTTATGCGTTGGCTTTGAGCTCCTTGCAAGTGCCCTCTACACGTGCTTTATGCCCAATAGCACTAGCTTTACACTATTACATAGCATGAGCTGCTGTTTTGTAAGC
The DNA here is from genome assembly GCA_009746045.1 of Mesostigma viride. Lineage (NCBI taxonomy): Eukaryota > Viridiplantae > Streptophyta > Mesostigmatophyceae > Mesostigmatales > Mesostigmataceae > Mesostigma > Mesostigma viride. Next base: position 4,387,170 of record RPFO01000050.1, on the reverse strand, counting down.
TGGAAATGTGTTGGAGGATGCATGTCTGGCCAGCATATGATGATTTGTGCCACATTCCTCTACGGTAGTGGAATAGCAAACCGTACCTTCAAAGCTTGGTCCTATTAAACGGACTGAGCTATTTTGTGCTTTTCGCTCGCTAGCTTGTGCAGTTCTGTGGCATGTCATGTTGTGGTTTCATTGATGGCATGCCTGTGATACGAACAAACCGCCTTTGAAATTCCAGGGCCAACTGATATGTATGAGTGATCCATATTGCATGACTAGTGCACCCACAGTTTATGCCAGATCTCCTTGTGAGTAGTTTTGATTGCAGCTGTAGCTTGCCTCCAGGCATGATGGAAGACGGGTGTCCCTGCCCTCTTCTCAGCGTGCGAAATTCAGGGATGAAAAACACTTTAATTATGTGTAACTGGGCCGCTAGCGTTTTCACGTTTGTTGCTTTCTGATCTGACGACAATGTGTAATTGTGCTCCGCGGCTCCACAACGGGAGCGTGTGTAATTAATTAATATTGCATGATGTAGAGGACTGATGAGGATGTTGAGATGATGTATTATTAAGTGAGACAACCATTAATTTATTAATTGATGTACCCGTAACTGCGTCACGTGAGCATATCAGTCCTCACTCCTCGTGGAAATGAATACGGGACAACTGCTGTGCATTAACTTAATTTCCGGCAACCAGCCATGGCGGAATCACCGTCAGCCGCCTCCCACTCCCCCGCCGATGGGGAGGATTCAGCTCCTCACACCATTACGGAACTAGTCGACGCTGTGGAAACCATTGCGACCCAGCCACCGACTGCCGAAGCCGCCATTAACGTCTCGTCCAAGCGGCATTGCTCCGGCCCAGCCGACGAGATGGACAGCCAGATCCCTCCGCCTTCGGCTCCTTTTTCCAGCGAGGTTATCCGTGAGGACGACGCCATCGACGACGCTGAGTTTAACCCCGCGTCTTTCATGCCTGGGCAGCCGGTGTCCGAGGCACGGTTCTTTTCTCTCACAGCCGAGCAGGCGCAGGCTATCCTGCACCACCTGCACGACAACGGCATTGCGATATATTTTCCCAGCACGTCTGGCGAGACCATTTCAATGGATGACCTTCCCGATCTGGAGCTGCCCCAGCTTCGTCTTTCTGTTTTCCTGAGCTATGCACAGGCCCCTTGCCTCCTGGCACTCTTTGCCGCTTTCGAGGACGCCGAGCACGGCACCGCCAACACCCCCATTGCTTCCCCGGAAGCAGACCTGCTTCAGCTCAATAAGAAAGTCGAAGACATGGCACGGCCCAGCTCGGCGCCTTGTCCACAGCTATCCGCCAGGACACAGCTGAGCTCCACTCCAGCATGGCCGAGGTAAAGGCCGCCCTGGCCAGCTCGCCCCAGCCAACCGCCCCCGCACCTACCAGCTACGCTAACATGGTGAAACAGACGGACATTGCCAACCTGATGGCGGATGCCGCACGCAGGGGGGCTGCAGCCCACAAGACCGCTGTCGAGGAGGACCAACGCTCACGCAGTATAGCAACTTGGTCCGGTATTTCGAGGTCGCGCAGCACCCAGAAACAGACCTGATGCTAGCACAACGCCTGCACCACAGCCTCATTGTGGGCCGGCTGCGTTTGGGCAACGAACGCATCCGCATTGAGTCGGCCGCCTGGATGGCAGGCCAGCCTGGCCCCATCCGGGTGACCTTCGCGAATGTGGCCAGCAAGGTGAAGGTACTAGCTCCAGGCCCGCATGCGCAAGCTCCTGGGCGGGAGAAACGCGCCAATTAGCCTCGACGACCTCCTCTCCCCGGCCCAGCTCGTCATCAAGAACGGGCTGCTGGGCAGCGTGTCGCGTCCGTGATCTATCACGTCCGCAATTCAGATTTTGGCGTAATTCTGACGTCCGCAGCCTTGCACATGCGGGTTGCTGTACCGCGGCCCGGTACTGACGCCGCGGATCTCAGTTGTGCTTACGCGCCAAGTCCGCTGAATTTGCTGACGGAGCTTTTGGGCGGATCTGAATTTCACTGACATTCGTCACAAGGGCACTGGTTTGCCGAATGCTGGTACACAGCAAGCTGGCGAGGCGCTGAGCAGCTGTGCAATTTCAGGATGTCAACGTGGGACACCAGACACAATTAAATGCAAGGAAGCCCCAGGCGGTGCCTGGCATGGCCGATAGATTTGCCCTTGTATATTTGTGTTCGCTTGACAGTTAAAGCTTGAAGTTTAGCTTGTCGGAAATTAGACAATGTTATGATTGGCTGATGTCAAAAGTGGCGCTAGTGGCGCCAGCCGCCAGGCTTGAGCTCAATTGAGCAGTACAGAAGGATGAGCAACAAACCATGGTGGTCGTTGTTCGTCCGTTTCTCTCCCTCACAACTGGTGTGTTGTCTTCATGGGGTGAAATAGTTCGAGCAGCCCGGAGCAGCCCCCGTGAGTGGTTGCATGCAGTCAGTTGCCATGAGGATGGACTGACGGATACGGCAATGTACATATTGGTTTTGTTAATCTTGAATGTGTGTAAGACTGAGAACGAGACAAGGGACAGGGCCTTCGGGCAACCGCCTGGTCGTTGTTGGCATGCGTGCCAGTAGGAACTAGGTCGGGAACACACGCGCACTGCCGCCACAAGGGGCCTGCAGTGGCGTCACCCAAGGGGCCTCACAGCTGCTCTTATAACTACAACATTACAACTCGACAGTCTTTGTAATTCAGTGATGATTCATACGCGATACGCGTCGTACGCGGCCCCAGGTGTATAATGTATAATACGCGGTGTATAATGTATTATACGCTGATCGTACGCTAACCGTTGAAAACCCCTTTTTTGGCATGATTTTGAGGGGTTTTCAACATTCTGAGCAACCAAGCATAGTCTGCTGGTGTTTTTCCATACCTTTTGCCTATACATGACATATATAGCATGACCTTTGGCATTGCCACCACTACCTAAATACAAGCTTAGTTTCTAACGGTCTAACTTGATAGTTTCTCTTCAAAATCGAGACAACATGCAACTAAGTATCAATACCAGTATCAATGCACAACTCACTGGAAAGGATAATAAATTTGTAGAACTCAAGATATGCATGCACTATACATTGCCCCGAGGTGTCGATGACATTGAAGGGCGTCGATGGCATTGAAAGGCGCGAATGAATGCCTCGCACAGCTCCTCGTCCAGCTGCTCTTTGCTGAGCCCATAAGGTGCGGGCAAATTACCGTCGGTGGATTGGCCCTTTGATGATCCGCTTGGCCCAGCCGCCCCAGCAGCGCGCCCCGAGGTGTTGCTGGCATGAGGGGACACCCAGTTAAAGGCGTCGGTTTCTACAACGTCTGCAAGCCTGTCTTTAAGTGCCGCCCGCACATCAGCCTGCTTCTTGGCGTCACTAGTCGCCTTCCTCTTCCTGGTATTGCTTTCCTTCTCCGCCTGCTCGACCAGCAGCCTGTAACGGAGTACTCCATCATCCATGTAGTAGTTATTTGTCTGCTGCCGATTCTTGAGGATGCGCTCTTTGCTAATGTATGTCCAGACAGTTTCGGATGTGGCCTCTTCTTCATCGGGCCGCACATCATCATCGTGTTCCATTGACTCACGTGTCAGCCATGCCTGGATGTCGATATGCTACGATCTAGGTGCCAGACGACCACGACGTTGCTGGCACACCTTATCACCTTCTTGATCCAAATATACTGTTGCTTATCACCCTCTTGATGATGAATCTTCAGCCTTCCCGCCTTCACCTTCCCGCCTTCACAGTTCACAAGTCACAATGAACGCGCTTTTAGCTTTAGTGCACTATACACTAGCTAGCTCATCACGCAATTATTTGTTCCTACTACAGGTCGGCGCGCCGCAGTCTAGGCAAGCAAATGCACCCACCTCGTAAGCCAAAAATATGCCAAAAATACGCGAAAATACGCAAAAATGCGCAAAAATACGCGTTGCGTATGAAAGTACCCCATTTTCGTACGCGCCGCTTGCGTATCGCGCATAATACGCTAAATACGGCGTATAATACGGCGTATGAATCATCACTGTTGTAATTCGTCAATCGTCATGTATCTCATTGGAATTGAAAGGTCTTTTGGTTGCTTTGATGATAAAGCATTGTCTCAAGAATCGGCTGATTGGGCCGGATTGCCTGTCATGAAGGTGGCGGTGCCGTAAAGGACCGCACCTTTAATTCATTCTCATTCCCAAACGGACGAACAACCCATGATGGGTTCAGTCCGGCCAGCCTGGGGATTCCTCCTGCTTCACCCGGGGAAGCACAAGGAAGAGGTTATTGCTTAGCCTTCAAAAGCATCTGAAGAGGTTAGGCTTTTCCCTGTAAAAAGCCATTGAAGGGGTTATTGCTAAGCCTTTAAAAGCATGTGCATGTTGCTGATCCTGGAAAAGCATCTTTGAGCAGCTGGATTTTTTTTTCTTTTTTGCTGCTGCCTGGAATGACGCCCTCTTTGGGCTTCCTTCTTTTGTGTGAGATGCCTTTCTTTCACTGTTTGCTCTCCAGTTGTTGTGAGCTAAAGAGTGGGGGGGGAGGTGGCATATCACACACATGATTACTGCTGATAGTGGATGCATTCCAAGTAGCGGTAATGACCAGTCCAGGATGCTATTATGGCACGCAAACGCGACAAGCGACGCGGCGGTCAAGGCCAGGCGCGAGGGCATCCGCAAGCCGTCTACGTTCGCCTCGTCAACGACACCCCCGTGCTCTTCATCGACGGTCAGCGCACGGACAGTGCAGGCTCCTAACAAGCGGCCCAAGCCGGGCCGCCCCCGGCACGCCCCTGCTGCATCATCATCGTCAACGCACGTCCCGGGTAGGGAGGGCGCCCGGTAAGGGCACACCCTCGCGGCCTCGCGGTACAATAGGCTTTGGGCATAGCCTTTAATAATAAACAAGCCCCTTTCCACCCTCATGTCGCACCGTGCGAGCATGATGAGGATGCAAGGTCGCCAGGCACGCCACGGTCAATCTTCCCGCCAATTTACCAGCCTTAAACGCCTCCTGGCCCGCCTTGAGCGGGATGAGGCCCAGTCGACACGCCGGCGACCCCTGGCAGCCAGGACGAAGGCGACGCATATCCGCCCTGAAAGAAAGACTCCATGCGTTGACAAGCATTAACCCCAATCGCCACCCTCCCCCCCACACACCCCACCCACCCCCACCCCCACCTCCAGCACTACCCTTCTCCACCCCCACCCCCACCCCCCCGCGGCCCCCCCGCTAATAGGGCAACGGCCCATTCTTGGTATTGCAAGCTTTAATGTGCGCACCCTCCCTGCAGATCCTTCTACGAGCGGCGGCACCCCAGCACGCCACCGCGTCGACAAGCTGATCGCCTTGTGCGCCGACAACAAGATCGCTGTCCTCGGGGTCCAGGAGCACCGACGCACCGTTGACCCTCAGCAAGGGGTCAACGGTCTGCTGGTCGACGACCTTTGTGCGGGCTGGCGGTTCCATTATGGTGGAGGGAACGCGCCGGTCAAGGTGGTGTGGGCCTCTTGTGCTCGCCGGCAGCATCAGCTCACCTCCAGTCCATCGTGCTGCGCTCCCCGCGTGTGCTATAGTGGCCACTTTTTCGGCCACTGCCGGAGGGGCATTCACACCACACGCTAACCGTTATCGTGGGATATGCACCACATGCGGGTCGAGCTCAGTCGGAACGTGAGGCCTTAATCTTCAACGCCCTCAAGGAGGAGGAGGCCAACATCCCAGCTCGGCACTTCCTGGTTATGCTGCTCGACGCCAACTGATGCCACGCTGCCAGTTGGCACTGGGAGCGCTCAGTACTCCCCAACCAACACGACAGCCAACGGTAACACGGCTTTATAATTTTGCGAATCTGCTGGCAGAATCTGCGCTGGTTGCATGCAATGCTTCTTTCGCACGCCCCGCTGAGCAGCTTGCCACCTTTTTTGGGCCGTCGGATCGGGTGGTGTGCCTGGACTATATCTGCGTACGCCAGGCTCAGCGCCCCTCAGTTGTCGATGCCCGCGTCCTGCAAGATTCTGTCAGCACGGTGGAATCTGATCACCGTCTCGTGCTCGCTCGCATCAGATTGCGGTTTCCTGGGGTGAAACCGTCGCGACAGCTGGCGCCTCCTGAAGCCAGATCTCAAGGTGCTCCGGATTGTGCTGAAGGATGCCGACAAGATGTCAGCAGAAGAGCAGGCCGCTATGTCGCACAGGGATGACTTTCTGGCCGTCTTCGACGCCAGGGGCAGCCGCCAGCAGTTACACGCCGGCATTCCGCCGCCGGGTGATATTTCAGTTGATCCTCCGCGGTGTCGCTGCCAAGTATCGCCTGGCTGCCCGCACCCTCCCCTCCTTGCCTCCGCGCCGACAGCTTGCTGTCCACCGTCACGCACCGACAGTGGTCGCCGCTAGGCAGATGCTCCGCCGCAACAGGGATCCAACCGCCAAACCTGGGCTGCAAGCAGCTCTGAGGGTCGCCTACGAGCAGGCTGAGAAGGCAGACGCTCAGCAGATGGTCAAGGACCTGCGCAGCTGCCAGCAGAAGCACGACGGCAAGGGGGCCTGGTTCTGGTACAAGCGCCTCGGGCACCCGGACGGCCTCGTCCGGCCCCACCGCCACGACGTCCCTGGCGCCCCAGCCAAGCGCGGCTTCGTACCTGGGCCGCGGCCACGGCCGAGGTCGTGGGGACAGCTGCGCCGCCCCCGCCCCTGCTCCCAGCCGCCACCGCCTGCCCGGCCGCCCTGGCCGGCCCCCGGCCCCGCCTAGGTCAGCGGCGGACTACCTAGTCCCCCCGCGCTGATCGGCCCACTTGGCGACCCGTCAGACATGCCTCCTTTCACCTCTCGCGAGGTCACGGAGGCGGTCCAGCGCCTGCGTTATGACGCAGCCACCGGCTCCGACGAGATTCCTGCCGCAGTTTTGAAACTTGCAGCCGAATTCGAGGATACCGGTGTTATGCTGCTCTTCATGGACATCTGCAACCGCCTTCTGCTGTCGTCGCAACCACCTCCAGCAGCCTGGCGACACAGTTTTCGCACGATGCTGTACAAGAACAAGGGATCGCCAGCCGACCCCGGCAACTACAGAGGGGTGTGCATTCAAAGTGCCCCCCGCACTTTTAGCTAGGCTAAGCATTACTAATCTACACTACTGCTATATTCCCTAGACTGGGGTTGCTGGGTTGGCAGGGGGTACCTAGCTGCCAGGGCTTGTGGTCCACGTGAATGACCGCCCCCCTCCAGTATACCGGTTTCCCCACTGCGCTCTGCCGGAGCTGAAGGTATAGGTCGGCCATAGCTCCCGTCACACGAGCCACGAGCCACGAGGTAGCCATGGCTGACGGCGGAGCTCATAACTTTCACGTTTGAGCCCCACATTCAGCTGTGAATATCACTATCGCTTCGTCTTTCTAAGACGCACATGCTGATATAATTTTCCGAATCTAACACGCAATATATGACGAGCAAACGTCCTTTGACGCAACGCAGTTTGGCGGATGCGCTCGCCCATGAAAATGCGGCAGCTTCGGCTGCAGCTTCGCCATCAGGTCCGGCAGGCAGCGGTGACACTAGTCGTGCACTGGTAGCCACCCAGCAACCTCCCGGGCTTAAAGCCTCGCCATCGGCATCGCCTGACCCGAAACGCACCCGCCCAGCCGACAAAACAGGATGGTCCCGCCCCTCGGAACCGCGCTTTCGGTTCCACCCTTTCAAGGTCGATGACCACGACTGGAACAACATGTCTCCTGAGGATGCTATGGACTGCATCTTCTTCGGGGACTACGCCTCGCTTTACGACCTGTGCCTCCATCTCTCCGACCAAGGTCGCCTCCTCTGCAGCAACGGCAGCCCCTGGCTAGCCTCCGGCGCCATGCTTGGCTGCTCCCGCCCCGAACTCCAGCACGTCGTCCTCAACTCCCTTCTCCAGCGCTCTGACGGCGAGATCTGGGCTCCATCCATCTCCGCCCCCACACTCCGTTCCATCCTGACGGAAGCCTTTCAGCAGCACGTGACCCCCCTTGCTGCCGACATTTCAGCAATCGGCGGCACGCTGACTGCTGAACTTCCTCACATTTCCACCGCCGCCGCCTCCACCTCCACCGCCGTTTCCGCCTTCACTGCCGACATCAAAGCCCAGCTCCTCGACGTACGTCGACCAACGCCTTCAAGCCACCGCCACCGCCCTTGAGCGCTTGCATGACACCGCCGGCCTCACCGCCCAAGCGGTGCAGGAAATCGCTGCCCAGCCGGCACCTGCTGGCCCGGCCAGTGATGTTCCCTCCACCTGGGCGGACTTGCTTAAGCAGCACACCACCTCCACCACCTCCACCATCTCGGCACAACTAAAGCAACAAGCCCTCGACCTTCGCGAGGAAACCGACATCGCCCGGCGCAGCCACAATGTCATCGTCAAGCACTTCGACCAGCCGGCAGGTGAGACCTCCACGGGCCTTCTTGAGGCATTTAAGCGCGACATTCTTGCCCCCATGCTACTCACTGGTGAGCTGGACGTGTCGGCTGTCCGCCTCCCCCGCGCGCGGGGGAAGGCTGGCCCGGCACCCGTGCTCCTCACCTTTAAGTACATGGCGGACAAGCTGTCGTTCCTTAAATGCCGCAAGAAGCTCTCGAGGACTCGCTTCACGCTGGACGACGACTTGACCCTGGCTCAGCAACAGCGGCGACGCGAGCTATGGCCGACCTACCTTCAGCTCCGGCACAGCGCAGGGGGGAAGCCGGTTTACTGGAGGGGGGCGGTCATCCACGTTGACCACAAGCCCTGGCAGCCCCCTCCTGCCACCCCAGACTAGGGAATTCATACCAGTAGTGTAGATTAGTCAGGCTTAGCCTAGCATGTGGCCCACGCGCATGTGCGCCCATAATGGCCCCCATGGATGTTGTCTACAGAATTTAGCCAAGCCCTGCCTATAACGGGACCCCCATGGATGTTGCATTAAGAATTGAGCCATGCTATGCCATGCAGAGAGATGCTCTCTGTCGAGAAGCCATGTCCTAGCTCTTGTATAGCCATGATGATCTTCCTCCCTCACAGGCATGCTCCCCCCTTACCCGGGCATAGCGTGATAGACCATGAGGGTGCAGGTGCCCTGGTGCACCTAGAGCAGGGGTAGCTTACATTCCCACCCTTGCATGAAGTCGCCTAGAATGTATGATAGGCCATATGCCCCTTCTCTGGGCTATGTGCTACATATACTCCCAACGGAGTTATGTTACAATTCAATTCAATTCAATAGCTCGCGTCACGTATGGCGCCGAGGCGTGGACCCTCCCACCCAAACTGGCAGCCAGGCTAGACGGCACGGTTTACAGGATGCTCCGACAGGTCCTTAACGTAGGTTTTTCCGAGCGTCCGTCATCAGAGTCTTTGTATCATGGCATGCCTCGTGTTTCGGACGAGATTAGGCAACGTAGGATAGCATTTGTAGGACACCTTGCCCGCACCAGCCAGGTCGACACCACCCTCGGTCTGGCCGGCCCCCAGCGGCTTGGCCAGCCAGGGCGGCACATTCTGACCTGGCCTGGCCCCGCGGACATTCCCAAACGGGTAGGGAAACCTGTCACGAACTACGTTCAGATGTTGCTGGACGACCTAGTGGTCCCAGCCCAGTTTGAGCACCGCATCCACTCTCTCTCCCGTCTTTGGACTGTCATGCAGGACAAGACGCGGTGGAAGAAGATTGTCAAGGCGCACACGCCCGACCCTGTGGGCAAGCCACCTCCCCCCAAGCGGAGGAGGCGTTTTGATGAGTAGTGTAGTTGGGATTTTCTAGATAGCTTAGAGTTAGTATAGTTCGATCACGCGGCTTCCTCCACCCCATCCATCATGGAATATGTGCTACATGACCTCCCCACGGAGGCATGTTATAATATAATTTAATTTAATTTAATAGCTCGCGTCGCCGTTGTAGCTGGGCCAGGGTCAAGGGCTGTTGCTATCTTACATGATAAAACTTTACAAAAAGCAAACAAAGGCCTCTTGCTTCTTGAGCTTACCCACCCTCAGATCCAATCATCAGCGTACGTGGTGAAGGGCTCATCAGTGCCACAGGGCGCGATAGACTCTCGAGGGTGGTCGCGGGCCTCGGACGTACCTGTTCGTTATTATAGTCGGCTATGACAAAATATCCATAAAATTAAATAATTAATTAGTCTCGTGTCCCCGTTGGGGCACCACGGAGCACTGAATAATATCCATAGCCTCTCTTAGAAAATTAATGATGCTTCCCATGCTGGTGGTTGCCTTGCAATATGTCAAGGAGACAACCATATGTGTGCAATATGTGTGTAGACCCTTGCATGACATAGGATCAAGAATGGTAGAAGGTTGTGCACATGTGATTCATTCTAGTGCAAGCATCCATGTGGCGGATGACCGGCATGCCAGCCAAGTAGTATATATGAACACAATCAACGAATCCTGTAAGAGCGCGTGATGCCAACGATAGAAAGCAAACCAATCACCCAATCGACCCAGAGCAGCCTGGCCAGGACAGAAACCAACCAAAGGATGAAAACCAACCGCCCTTGGCATCTTGCCAAGGAGGCGTGGGGGGGAAGGGGATTGGACTTGCCAAGCATCTGAAACTAAATCCCATTGCCCGGCCCGCCACCAGAACATTGGGCACTAAGCCTCACGTTTGGCAGCATCGAAGGCAGCTGGCTGGTGCACCTGGCTTCGTCATCGATGCAGTGATTTGTCCACGGGTTACGGCACCCAGCCTGCTGGCTATACTCATCGGGCGCAGACTCCATGCGCCCAGCCTGGGACCGCCCAGGTGGTAGTAAAGTAGCCAACAAGACCGCAGAAGACACAATCCCACAGAGATCCTACAGGCCGGTCAGTATGTTTTCAAGAGGAATAACCTCGACAGAAGAGTCTCAATGGTTGGCAGCATCATTATGATGGGGAGGAAAGCACATCTGCTCAGGCGGACGGGCAACAAACCTGCAGACAATGCATGGAAACTGTCGAACAAAAGGGAGAAAGCGGAGAAATGCAGGAAAGGGAGTAAGGAGGAAATGCTGGGCGTTGCTTATTTATGGCTATGAGCAATGAAATAGGCGTACTAGTCATCACTCTGTACAACAACCCCTCCTCTTCGAGCCATCCTGTGGGGTCCTACCTATTTAGGTCTTGCCGTGCTGACACGAAACTTAATATATGTAATAAATAACATATATAATATATACATATAGGTGGGATCCCTCTACTGATCTTTTCATACATACATTGCCACACAAGTAGTTCTATACTGGTGTCATTATACGGGTCTCAATGGCCTGTAGCTACCAGCCTCCCATTCTGGACCCGAATCCTGGCTCACCCATGCAGTCAACCCCAGCGTGGACCCAGCCAACTCTATAACAGCCACAGGCCATGTGCAAGCCCTCTGAAACCCATCACGCTGTGAGCGCCAGCATGGGCCCATCATTTGGCCAGCAACGGCAAGCTTAGGCAATTTTCGCACGCGCAAAGCGGGTTCAGGCTAGGCCCTATCCCCCAAGTTCAACCGGGCCTCCATAGACATCCAATGTCTGCGTGCAAAAAAGTTTTAGGCATCCCGTGTTTACTCACGCGAGGGTTTGGAAATCCTGCGTTTCTTCGCACGAGGGCTCATGCATAATGCGTTTCCTCGCACTAGGGGTTAGATATACTGCATTAGCTCGTGCATGGGTTTAGACATCATGTGTTGACTCACAGGGTGCTTCCCACATCGTGTGTGTACTCACATGAGGTTATTGCGCCATGTGCTTACTAACACGAGGGTCTACCCATGGAGTCATGTTGGCTCACGAGAGTGTTGGCACATCCTGTGGCTACGCACATGAGGGTCTACCCATCGAGTCATGTTGGCTGACGAGAGTGTTGGCACATCCTGTGGCTACGCACATGAGGGTCTACCCATCGAGCCATGTTGGCTCACGAGAGTGTTGGCACATCCTGTGGCTACGCACACGAGGGTCTACCCATCGAGCCATGTTGGCTCACGAGAGTGTTGGCACATCCTGTGGCTACGCACACGAGGGTCTACCCATCGAGTCATGTTGGCTGACGAGAGTGTTGGCACATCCTGTGGCTACGCACACGGGGGTCTACCCATCGAGTCATGTTGGCTCACGAGAGTGTTGGCACATCCTGTGGCTACGCACATGAGGGTTCTCGCTCGACGCCTCGAACACCTGGATGTTGCCTGGGCTGTTCATGACCCGTGTGAACTCCTGCCGGTCGTCACCCTGCCCCATGCGCCACCACTTGCGCAGATCGTGCCACTGCTTCCACATGTTGGGCACGCCCAGCCGCTTCCACAGGAAGCGCGCGTAGCTCTTGCCGTCAAACCACTTCTGGTAGTAGTGGCCGAACCCGTTGGTGGGGCCCAGGTCGCCGCGCTGGTTGCTGTCACCGTCCGCAGCCGTGGTGAACCCGTATAGCGTGACGGATGAGCAGATGTGGAGCGCCGCGTGGATCGTCTTCCAACCGTACGAGCTGGGGGGGGGGGATGCGTGTAGCCAGGTGTTGCGATGGGCGGCGGCAGGTGGCAGACGTACCGGTCAGGCGATGATGTGTGTGAGCTATCAGCTGGTAGAGGGGCCCGTGACAAGGGGATGGGGATGGGGGGGGATTGAGGCAGGGGGTGAGAGATTTGGGCTATCAACACGCAGTGCGCAGCAGGCGTCGAGGCAGAGGGTTGTTGGGGGACGCACAAAGGGCACGGGGTCCACTTACAGCTGCAATCCGTTGGGTCTTGGGTGATCCGTGTAGTAGCCGTGGTGGCCCGCGATCTCTGGGTAGGTGAGCAGGTTGCGCCCCCCCCCCACGAATAGGTATGCGTACGACAGATTTATGGTCCACTCGTCCCCCTCGCGGAAGGTCATGCGCGCGGCGCCCTGGAAGCGCAGCGTGGTGCGCGACCCCACGTCGCGCTCGTGGCCCACCGTGGGCGCGTCGTTGAGCCGGATGACTACATCGTGGCCGTCGATCTCGCTCCCCGCGCCGCAGCCCAGCATGTGGTCGGAGCTGCCCACCACTGCGCAGGTGGCGCCCAGGAGGGACATGATCGGGTCGACGGGCGGCAGCATCAACTGCTCATGCATGAGGCGTTTCAGGTCGGCCTTGCAGTCCTCGGCGGAGTACGAGGCCAACGACTGGCCGGGTTTTGTGGTCCACTGCGAGGCGTTGCAGAGCTGGTCCTTGTAGCGGTGGATGTCGTACGGCAGCGTCGCGGCGTTGAATACCCAGCCGGTGAAGGGTACGGTCTCCTGATCACAGGGGAGGCGCCGGGCCGTCTCACAGGCCTCGCCAGCCCACACGACCGCGCACCGGCATTTGCCATCCACGCATCGTCCCCGCCCGTTGCAGCCTTGGGGGCAGCCTTCACCCAGGACTGCGGGAAAGTTCTGATGAGGCCTCGCGGAGAAAACCAACATATTGTCGCCTTCGTCGGAGCCAAGCGCTGACCCAATCCCTACGCCACCACGGCCGGTATATCCTTGCCATGACACGTGGAAGATGAGGAGGGCCAGCATGATGTGCTGCCGAGCCATGTTGACCTAACTATTCAGTATTTTACACTAAATATGTACAAAACCAGTTTGTTCTTAACAATCCATCGATACTCATCGCCAAGTAATTGACCACAAACTAGTGCGGAATCCACTCTTTATCCACCGGGTAACGGCCACTATGCATTGACTGGCAGCGCCGGAGATGGAGGCAAGTGCGCGTAGGAAGCAACTCTACGCCTGTGCCTTCGGATTCGGCCTTTCATCCACCTCGGAAGAGCGGGTATGTGCCATTGCAATACGCGCTTCTGCAAATATTCAGCATTCCTCTTGCGTAAGCCGCGCAGTTTCAAGTTCTGAGCTTGAATGCAGAGTTCACTGAATTAAGACGTGGCCATCGCTGCCCGCTGTGCCTGTTGATGGCGATGTATGACCTCATTAGTGGACAGAGAGAAGTATCCGGTCGGTTCATATTTCACGATTTCGGTTCCAGCATGACGATGATTACATACAGGTCTGCGATACTGATTGCCGATTATTGGTGCGCCTGCCCAAGGCCCATGCGTGCCTGACCACCAAACCAGGGCTTGTTATAACATCCAGACCCTGTCGGACGACCAGCGCGGGAATAAACTAACCCAACACTGCCGCACGCCCTGATGACGGTGATGTGCTGGCATCATTGGCACTGGCTTCGTGCTTCTCAACTCAAGTAGCCATCCAATAATCGCCTACAACGTTGATAGCCTTCTGACGTTGATAGTCCTGTCTGGATAGTAGCGTCAATAATAATGCCAACATATCCAGGAAACTACAATGCTACAATAACACCGGGCCTCTTTCATTCACCTGAGCTGCACGAAGCTGCTGTGGTGAAAGTCAAGTTCTGACGTGCCGAAGGCATTACCCCGGCTTGCTGCTCCACTTGGCCTGGGCATTCCCACAGAAATTAGCTCTGCAGGCCAGCAACTTAAAGCATGAGCTGTTAGCGCCTTCACTTGCGAAGTATTGAACCCGCGAAGTTTCCACATCGCACGATATATCAGGCAGGAATGCCGGGAGAACCCGCGGCTAGTGCCAGGACGCTGGCGAGTATCCGAGAGTACCTGGATTCTTGGCGGAGCGCCCGGCCAATGGCAGCCAGACGGCGCTCATAGGCAGCTATGCGAATTGCGAAGCCCTTATTATGCCCGCATATGTAGCCGCGCTGCGGCATATAGCTTGGGTGCACATTCCTGCAAACGCTATGCTATTGCTTGCTGTTTGATGCTATATGAATGTGTACGTTTTAAGCATTTCCTCGACCGTCAAGGCTGGACATTGCTACTAAACAGCCGGGCGGAGCCGTTGCCCCGTTCCCAAGAAGACGTACACAGCCGATACGGCCCGGCCATGGTGACCTGCCGGAGTTTCGTGCTCCTCCTTCTCGTCCTCGATGCGTCATGGCTGTTCTATTTTGGGAACCAGGTCCCGGCCGTGGCCGCGGCGGCCGTGCGCCTGGGGCACCTGGGGAAACAAGAGCGGGAGGCGGCGCATCAAGCTGGCAACGTCACCAACGAGAAGCCCCATAACAACTACCCGGCCTCCATGGGCAAGGGGTGCCCTGATCGCTGCAACCAGCGAGGCCGCTGCGTGGACGGCAAGTGCGTGTGTGCCGTCGTGTGGTCGGGCGATGCCTGCGAGACGGCCCGGCGGCTCCCGTGCGCGCAGGAGACGGTTCCCTTCACCGGCTGGGTGTTTAACAACGCGACGCTGGAAGAGGATGTGGAGCGCTACAAGGACCAGATCTGCGACGACGGCGAGTGGACCGACTTGGTCAACGGGAAGCACACCACGTACGACGTGGACGACTGCAAGCAAGACCTAGTCAAACTCATGCGTGAGCAGTTGATGCTGCCGCCCGTCGACCCGATCATGTCCCTCCTGGGCGCCACCTGTGCGGTGGTGGGCAGCTCTGACCACATGCTGGGCTGCAGCGCGGGGAGCGAGATCGACGGCCACGATGTGGTCATCCGGCTCAACGACGCGCCCACGGTGGGCCACGAGCGTGACGTGGGGTCGCGCACCACGCTGCGCTTCCAGGGCGCCGCGCGCATGACCTTCCGCGAGGGGGACGAGTGGACCATAAATCTGTCGTACGCATACCTATTCGTGGGGGGGGGGCGCAACCTGCTCACCTACCCAGAGATCGGCGGGCACCACGGGTACTACACGGATCACCCAGGCCCCACCCATCTGCAGCTGTAGGTCACCTATTGTCCTAGCCCCTCGCCCTCGCCCTCGCCCTCGCCCTCGCCCTCGCCCTCGCCCTCGCCCTCGCCCTCGCCCTCGCCCTCGCCCTCGCCCTCGCCCTCGCCCTCGCCCTCGCCCTCGCCCTCGCCCTCGCCCTCGCCCTCGCCCTCGCCCTCGCCCTCGCCCTCGCCCTCGCCCTCGCCCTCGCCCTCGCCCTCGCCCTCGCCCTCGCCCTCGCCCTCGCCTTGGGCTTATACCTATACCTGTACCTATTCCTATACTATACCTATACCTATACCTATTCCTATACCTATACTATACCTATACCTATACCTATACCTACGCCTATACCTGTACCTGTACCTGTACTTATACCTATACCTATTAATTAATTAATTATCACCTAAACCTATACATATACCTATACGTATACCTATACCTTAACCTATACCTATTCCTATACCTATACCTATACCTATACCTATACCTATACCTATACCTATACCTATACCTATACCTATACCTATACCTATACCTATACCTATACCTATACCTATACCTATACCTATACCTATACCTATACCTATACCTATACCTATACCTATACCTATACCTATACCTATACCTGTTCCTATACCTATACCTATACCTATACCTATACCTATACCTATACCTATACCTATACCTATACCTATACCTATACCTATACCTATACCTATACCTCTACCTATACCTATACCTATACCTATACCTATACCTGTTCCTATACCTATACCTATACCTATACCTATACCTATACCTATACCTATACCTATACCTATACCTATACCTATACCTATACCTATACCTATACCCATACCCATACCTATACCTATACCTATACCTATACCTATGCCCATACCTATACCTATTAATTAACTATCACCTATGCCTATACCTATACCTACTCCTGTACCTGTACCTGTACCTATGCCTATACCTATAGCTATACCTATGCCTTTACCTGTGCTAGGATAGTAACTACCTGTGATGTGTATAGTCTGTTTTTGGTCGTGTCCTCGCCGTAGACTTCATACCTGATCCATCTTGATGATTCTCTCGGCCTTGACGGATTGGGTCCCTGATAGTTAGTAGCTACCCTGCTGCTTAGTTAGATTGCTACCTTATGACCAGCAAGCTGTTGGCTGGGCATTATGATCTTATCATTGCTTGGCGAGTCATTTGGTAGGTCAGGAGTGAGCGAGGGCAGCAATTGGCCAGCCGCAGCCACGAGGTTTTGGTTGCGTTCAGCAAAAGCGTATGCCCTGTTTACCTTGCATGAGCTGATACCTCACACACGCCACTCCCTATTTTGACACCTGCCACCCATGACCAGCTGATACCTCACACACGTCACTCCCTATCTTGACACATGCCACCCATGACCAGCTGATACCTCACACACGTCACTCCCTATCTTGACACATGCCACCCATGACCAGCTGATACCTCACACACGTCACTCCCTATGTTGACACCTGCCACCCACGACCAGCTGATACCTCACACACGTCACTCCCTATCTTGACACCTGCCACCCATGACCAGCTGATACCTCACACACGTCACTCCCTATCTTGACACCTGCCACCCACGACCAGCTGATACCTCACACGTCACTCCCTATCTTGACACCTGCCACCCACGACCAGCTGATACCTCACACACATCATCGCCTGACCGGTACAACTGCCACCTGCCGCCGCCCATCGCAACACCTGGCTACACACATCCCCCCCCCCCAGCTCGTACGGTTGGAAGACGATCCACGCGGCGCTCCACATCTGCTCATCCGTCACGCTATACGGGTTCACCGCGGTGGGCAACGAGACAGGGAAGGACAACAAGACCGACGTGGGCCCCACCAACGGGTTCGGCCACTACTACCAGAAGTGGTTTGACGGCAAGCGCTACGCTCGCTACGTGTGGAAGCAGCTGGGCAAGCCGAACATGTGGAAGGGGTGGCACGACCTGCGCAAGTGGTGGCTCATGGGCGACCGCACGCACGTGCGCAAGAAGTTCACCGAGCTGGCAAACCGCAACACCACGCTGCTGGCGTTCCGAAAGTCGCCTGACAACCGTAAGGTGCGCGCTTGGGAGGCACGGCCATTTTTTGTGTCACGGTTGGAGGGCACAGCCATTTGTGTCACGAACATGTTGCTCTAGATGTTTCTCGCATTGAGATATTGCGTCGATAACAACCAGCCAGGGGCCATAATGTTAGATGTTCGTAGAAACTAGAAACCACTCATGCTGGCATCATGGCTGTTGTCGTGGACCGAGTTGGTCTCATGTGATGCACTCCTAGTGATGTGCGATGCATGGCAACCCGCCAACATTTCGTCCTAACCTGTTGCTTTTGCTGATTCTGCGTGCATGCTGCCACCTGCCCCTTGTACCCACTGCCGCCTGGGTCCCAGGCTGGCCGCATGGTCTCGGCAGGCCCCGAGGATGTTGTGTCTGGCTGCCGCAACGCTTGGACGAATCACTGTATTGACGACGAAGGGAGGTGCACCAGCGAGCTGCCCTCGATGCTGCCAAACGTGAAGGTCAACACCAAGTGTGTTGGCGGAGGGCCAGGGAACGGGATGTAAGCCGGCGGGGTCATGTGGCAGGGCATCTGGCCAGGGTGCACGGGCGGTTCCTTGGGTGATTGGGGCCTGAGCATTCGATCCTGCTGGGTCGGGTATGCAACCGGTTGTTGCGTGCACAGGAGAAACTTGTCTGGTGTATCAGCCACCAAAGCATGTCCTAATGTCTTTTTTAAGCGCTGCTACTGGTTATTTATGGCGCTTTGCCGCTGTCTGTGTATGCTGTACTGCTAATGCAGAAATTAGTGTGCTCTTGGGACGGCATTGGTGTGGGCATGGGTGTGCCTCCATTGCGGGATGTGCTGAGGCGCCAAGCTTGTGAACATGGGCCCATGCCAGCTGCAAAGTGGGCGTTATTGGGTATCCAGTAGGAGTGTGTGAGCGTGAACCAAGGGCATGTGTTACCGCTATGGTAACATACGTGGCAGGCTGTCAGTCACTATCATAGGATGAGGATTTCATCCCCATCTAGTGCTTAACGGTTGGGGGATGATGCAGACGATATTTGTTTAAACTTATGTGTAATTATTTTTCTAATGAGATTAGCATAGTACTCCGTGGCATGCCTTTGCGCATGACACGCAAGTACTTACTTACTTACTTACTATCATAGAGTTGTTAGGGTTTTGTCTGCTTGGATGTTTAAAGATGTGCTTCACGGGGACATGGGTCCGCGAGGATGAAGTGCATTGTTTTTTACGAACCTGTTATCTGGGGGCAGGACTACATGCTGGAATTGATCATTGTGCCGTGCCCGTGCTGCAATCGGGTACCCGTGCTCATGTGACGCAGTCATGTGCAATTATGTTATTATATAGCTGCTCAATCTTGTTAGTTCTTAGCAGGCCAGTACGTGTCGACATGATGAATATCCTAGCCGACACGATAAAGCAGCTTGTCAGTTTTCATGACTGCATGCCCACCCCTTCTATCCAAAAGGATCAACATGAAAGATCGTGCCGACTTCACGTACATTTTTTCCTGTTTACTTTTGTACTGATTGTCTCGAGCCCAACTTCGAAACTTCGAAACTTCGATTTCAATTCAGAGGTCGGGGCCCGAGATTAATTAAGAGGTACCTTGAAATTAAATAAGAGGCATGCCTCTATCAAGATATATTTTTGGAGGCGAGTTTGGATTGGCGTTAACTCGTAGTATTGCAGACGACAACATGTCAAGCCGTTTAATTCAGTTCGACTTTTACATTTTCACGGATTTGTCAAAAAAGGATCAATTATATACCCGACTTATCCGTAAAATCTCATCGACCAGGTTTCGAAACAACCCACGAACGCGGTAGATGCAGATCCAACGGAGTAAACAACGTCACGACCGACACGGCGCCAAATAGTCGCCTAGGTAATTCCTTATCTGCGAGCCATTTTACAACGTCGCGCCACGTCGTGTACCCGAGCCCTTTTCTGAACGTGAGATGCAAAATCCGCTTGCCAGACCGGGAACTCCGTCCAATACCACCGTGCAGTACCACCAATGCACTACGATTCAAATCACCGATATCGCTGGAGGTAAACCTCTTATTGGCTGCGGTTCCGCTTACAGCACTGTAGATAGCGGCTGATGTGAACATGCAGAAAACTTAGGATCTCTAGCTAGCCCCTGCACGGGTTTGAACTTGGTACTTCCGGATCCGACGGAACGACCGACGGTAAACCTCTTATTTAATTTCGCCATCTAGAAATGTCTCCGCGACACTACCGCGACTTCAGTACTTCTTCCGTCACCTGACATGTTGTCGTCCAATACTACGAGTTAACGCCAATAGAAACTCGCCTCCAAAAATATATCTTCATAGAGGCACGCCTCTTATTTAATTTCAAGGTACCTCTTGGCTCAGTACCTACTTGGCTCACACGCCAGCCCCTGTGGGCAAGCCACCCCCCCCCAAGAGGAAGGGGCGTTTTGCTGAGTAGTGTAGTTAGGATTTTATAGACTACTGATAGCTTAGAGTTAGGTTAGTTCGATTACGCGGCTTCCTCCACCTCCACCCCCCCATCAAGAAATATGTGCTACACGATCTCCCCACGGAGGCATGTTATAATTTAATCGCTGAGAAGGGGCATATGGCTTTTAATACATTCTGGGCTACTTCCTGCAAGGGTAGGGTGTAAACTACACAAGCTCTGGGTGCACAAAGTGCACCTGCACCACCGTGATGTATTGCAGAGCTCCAAGGCCTGGCATGGGGTGGAAGCCTCAATTATATATCCTGCATAGTGGTGCAGGTGCCCTTTGTGCCCCCAGAGCCGGCAGGTGTATTCTGATTTTCTGATTTGGCACGCCGCAAAGGTGAAAACCATTTGCGTTCAGTGCCGGTCCGCGGAAAACACGATCTGCAAATGAATCCAGGCCGGAATCGAACTGGGGACCTCTCGCACCAATTTTTGCTGACTATAGGACGGACGTCTCCTCGGATCCTAAGGCATCGCCAGCTGACACCTACAGTCCGATTAACCGCAAAAGTTCTCCTTTCCGGGGAGTGATGCAAGCCATTCGGATTTTGCACTAGATAAATCATTCGAGATCTGTGTGTGTAGGAGTACTACACACACGTGTGCAGGTGTAGTTTACACCCTACCCTTCAAAGAGGAAGTAGCCCAGAATGAATTAAAAGCCACACGCCCCTTCTCAGGGATATGTGCTACATGTACTCTCAATGGATATATGTTCCAATTTAATTTATAATAGTTTAATTTAAAGCACTTCGGTGCTGCGTGACTCCCCAACGGGAGCACGAGTTTAGTTGCTAGCCGACCTAGTGGTCCCAGCCAAGTTTGAAGACCGCATTTCCTCCCTCTCCGTCTTGCTTGGACTGCTATGCAGAACAAGCAGAGGTGGAACTGACGATTGTCCAGGCTCACACGCCAGCCCCTGTGGGCAAGCCCCCCCCCCCCCAGGAGGAAGGGGCGCTTTGCTGAGTATAGAGTAGTTAGGATTTTCTAGATTAGCTTTGACTGTTAGCTTAGTTCGGTTTCGTGGCTTCGCCCACCTCCATCCATGGATCCAGCCAGGCCGCAATACGTGCAACATGATCTCCCAACGGAGTCATGTTATAATTTAGTTTAATTTTAATTGAATTTAATGGCCCTCAGTGAGAAGGGGGCCTATGGGTTATATATATACAAACACCAGAAAACCTACGCGGGTATCAGTCTGCACACGGCTGATTGGATTGCTCTTTTCGCGGACCTCAACGCCCAGGGACGTGCGTGGCTGTTCTCGCTTTCCTTGCGGAGTGTGGGCTCGGCGTACCTTCGTGCTCTTCCCATGGCCCCCCCATTCGCCTTGGCTCCCAGCCACTACTCGGTGGCGCTCCGGCACCAGCTATTTGCCCCGCAGCCTCTTGTTCCGGCCGGGCGGCCTGTGGGCAGCCCCTGGATCCCACGGGGACTCACTACCTTGCCTGCATGGGGGGCCAACAGAATCAGAATTGGTATTTGTATTTGCACACTGTCCTCCTGACGGTGGTGCTCGCCATGATTCGGTCGGTTTTCCCCCACGCGAACATCCGGTCCGAGGATGCAGATGGCGCTGCCTTCTATTCCCCCAACCACCGGCCTGACATCGTGGTGCTGGACTTTGAGGGGGTGGCCGGCATCTGCTTATTGACGTTTCGGTGGCGCGGCCCTTGGCTCTTAGCCACGTGGCTGGGGCCTCCCTCACAGCAGGTTACACGGCGGACCGGGCGGAGCGGGCCAAGCTCCTGGCCTACGGCGACGTCGGGCACCATCGTGTGGTGCCCTTTGTCCTGGAGGAGTTTGGGGCCATGGGGCCCCTGACCTCCGCCTTCTTCAAGGAGTGTTGCCGGCTCCGGGAGGACCGGCTGGACCTGGAGGGCCAGCGGGCCCCATGGTCGGCGCGGACCTGGACGTCATATTGGCGTCAGCGCTTGTCGGTGGCGCTGACTCGGGCCATGGCTGACATCATGCCGTCCGCCGTACGCGGGCTGATTTTGCGGTGCAGCAGGGCTATTAGGTTCCTCCCGTTAGGCGTTTCCATTGGTCTTATCGTAGTATAGAGCTTTGACATGGCTCTGTATATAGGTTTATAGCTGGGCGTTTGCTTTGGTTTGAGTGATTTCACTCTGCTGTAAGTAATCATATTTTTAATATATATACATTCTGGGTTGTTTATATTATTATATACATTCTGGGCATGCAGCATGGGGGGTGTATAATATAAACAGCCACCTACTCTGGGTGCACTAGGTGCACCTGCATGCTGCGCACCTCCATGTATTCCAGCAGCTAAGGTGCGGACATGGGGTGGAAGATGATTGTGGCTAGGAAATAGCTATAGGGATGCAGTAGTGTCATCTCAGCAGAGAGTAACTCTCTGCATGGGCAACGCATGCCTAAATCCTCTAAAGCTAATCTGGTGCATGGGGCCCATGATTCATAGGCATACGTACATGGCCACGTTGGCTAAGACTTTATACTATTATTCTACACCATAAGGATTATTATTCTACACCGGCAACACGGTACCTAGACTACGCAAGCTTTTCTTTACGCGGCTGGCTGAGACTGAACGACGCACACTGCGCAAAGATAGTCCAGTACGTACGTACTTCGCACTGGAACACTTGTAAGCTCTAATCTCCGTGGGCCCGATGGGCCCATCCCCGCCGACAACGTGGAGGAGTTCCTTGCCCTGCCAGAATTCAACCATCGCCTTGCTATACTTTCAAGCTTCTTCCAGCTAACTGTCAGAACGCGACCGGCCTCGTCGCTAAGCTCCGCAACCCAGCCCGGCCTGCGCAGCCGGCAGCCACATCGGCTCCCTCCCTCTGCAAGGATCGATGACATCCGAGCAGTGCTGGAGGAGCACGTGACCTGGCCGTTGGCCAAGAAGCTGATCCCTCGCTGAACACGACACTCAACACGGTGGAGGCCCGGGTCTCCATGCAATGTGGAAGCCAAGGTCGCCCACAAAAGCTCCAACCTCCTCAGCTCACGGCGCTGCAGACCGCGGCGCAGGCATTTGAGGCGCATGCTGCACTTGTCTCTCGCCTCAATCAGGTGGATGGCAAGTGTGGCCTGCTCGTGAAAAAGCTAGAATCCATCACCGCCCAAACCTCGACGCCCTGGCCGCGAAGGTCCCGGCGCGATTGCAGCGCAGACGGCCACCATCGCAGCCCAGCCCACCCGGCCGGCTGAGGATAGCCTCTCGCCGCGCTTCTACGCGGACCTGCTGCGGTCAGCGACCGCCTCAACCACAGACGCCATTCAATGCTACGAAACTCCAGGAGCTTGAGGACCACCGCGCAAGGCCGAACAACGGGAGGCCACCGACCGCGCTCGCCGCGAATGCCTGAGTGGTGCTGCATCGCTTCACCCAGAATCGAGGCGGAGACGTCAACCACCCGGCTTGCCGACGAGCTCAAGGACCAGCTTCTTACCCTCATATGGGCCTGGTAGGTGAGGTAGAACTGCGCGGGTGCCACCGCATTCCCCACTCACGGGACAAGGCGGCTCCCCCACCAGGCCTGCTCTCCTTCCCCTCCCCCGTCGGAGGACAAGCAGCGGTTCCTTTCTCGTCGGAAGAGGTTGCACGACCTCACCTGGACACTGGACGACGACCTGACCCCCGCTCAGCAGCAGCAGCGACGCGACCTGTGGCCTGAATACCTCCGCCACAAGCAGGACGGTCCCCAGAAGCCCAAGGTGTACTGGAGGGGCGGGGACCTAGCTGATGATCAACCACAAGATGTCAGGACGCCCCCTAGCTGCGGGCTAGAATAGCCCTAGCTTGTAATCATTGGTAGTCACTGCTGCCATGGCAGCCATGCCTAGTAGAATGTTTGCCTTAGTAGCCGTGCCACCATACCTAGTCACGTCCACCACTAACCCACGGTACACAACCAGCCATAGCCTTAGCTTAGCCCTTGTACAGCCATGCTACGTCTTGGCTATGATCAGATTTATACTTGCCCACGCTCCTTGTTATGATATTATGCTCACATGGGTCTTATATTGCACTCATAGAACTTGCCGGATCGTCTATTATCGTGTCCGATTGCTGCTGTGGCATGTCTCTGACATGAAGGAGAAAGGGGGTCTCTGTCCTTTCCTCCTGTTGTGCACATACAGGGATAAAAAGCACTCCGGTGCTCCGTGACTCCCCAACGGGAGCACGAGTTTAATTAATTAATTAATTGGAGGATGCAAAAACCCTGGCCGGTTGCCAGCGTCAAATCGGCGGACGTTACATTTGGTATGGGCAGTGCGCGTTTTCTTTCGCGCTGGCCGACGAGCTTGGTACGTGTGGAGCATTGCGTTGAGTTGCACATGACTTGTGAGGTACACAAACCGGGTCAGGGAGAGCTGGTGATCAGCGCGAGAGTGTTCGCACAAGTTGGGTGGTAGGATGGATATATAATGTCAATAATAACAATAATAGTAATAATAATAGGGGTTGGAGGGGGTGAGGGGCAGAATAATAATGAATTTCAACAGTCATACGGGCAGAATAATAAACAGTACGGGACAAAGTCTGTTGATAATATACGTAGCCGAATTTCAATGAAACAGGTGATGCATGGAATGAATAGATAGGTGCCCATGCAAATGAACACGTACTGGAAGTGCAGGGAGTGGGGCTAGCTTATGATCAGCAAGAAAACGGGGGTCATGGTCATCGGCTGCCCCGCTGGGACCACTGACCCCACCCACCCTCCTCCTGCTGGACGGCGGCCCCGTCCCCCTGGCGACTCGCTTCAAGCTCCTTGGCAGCTGGCTCCCCTTCACGGACGACGACATCAACACCTGCATTGGCCAGGCCTGGGCGGCCCTCCGCTGCCTCGACAGGTCCTGGACATGTCGCTACCTGAGTGAGAGGCGCAAGCGCATTCTGTTCAAGGCCATTGTCCTCAGCATCCTCCTTTACGGCTGCGCGGCAAGGCGTGGACCCTAGCTGGACCAGGCACTGAGTATGGAACCGTCGCTAGAATGCTCCGTCACATATCCTCAGCGTCCACTACCAAGAGCGCCGCACCCGGTCCGAGCTCTACTGCGAGCTCTCTCTTGTCACCCATACCATCCGACACCACCGCCTCCTCTTTGCCGGCCATCTTGCCCGCACAGACCAGGTGATAACCGATGTGGGCCCTGCCGGCGGGCTTAAGACAGGCCAACCAGCTGCATGGCTAGGTTTTCACCTCCTCATATGGCAGGGTCCCTAGCTTGTCCCGTCGCATCGTACCGACACTGGCAAACTTGCGCGTACTTACTCGCCTAGCACTGCTTGTTTGCTCACGTCTCCATAGCAATGCGATGCTCACACGCGACATATTGCACCCACAGGGGATGCCCCGGATCGTTTAGTTAATGGGGTCCGATTGAGCACCCTGTGCCATGCCTGAGGGAAGGGGGGGGTCTCTGCCCCCCTACCCGTTGTGCACACTCAGGGTAACACTTATTAGGTGCTCCATGACTCCCCAACGGGAGCGCGTGTTTGACTAATTAATTAATTAAACAAACTTGCGCGTGCCCCGCACCGTCGTGGCACGACCCGGACCTATGTGACACAACTTCTTGAGTCGATGCGGGGCTTCCGGGACTCTCTGTACCCCGCGCCCGCATGATAGACTGAGAAGGAGAAATGGACTGCGGTCTGCGATAAGCACCTTCCTGAGGGGCATGCGATCCTGTTTTCTCCCCACGCCCCCCATCGGCCCATTGCTAGCCTGGGTAGAGGTCCGCAGGTAGAGGTTATTGCCCCTGAGGATAGCCGCTACACTACTGCCTCCTCTGCCATTACAGTAGGCCGGGACAGCTCAGATGAGGATTATATTCTGATTTGGCACGCCGAGGATTATAAATCTCCCTCTAGTGACTGTATGGTTGGGGCGTGATGTTGACGCTATTCGTAACTTGCAATTAGTTTTCTAATGAGATTAGCATGTAGTACTCCGTGGCATGCCCATGCGCATGACACGCAAGTACTTGCTTACTTACTTACGCAGTCTACGAGTATTAATTAATTAATCCCGCTTGATACAATTTGTCAAAAAGACTGCTGACAGCCAGGATAGGCATTATGTATGGTCGATATATAATAACGTTGCCTAGAACTGCTGGCTTTTCAACATTTTCGCAAGGTGCTGGTGCCCACGCGAAAGATTAACAATCGCATGCGAGACTGGTTCTACGTAGCTGGTTAGTTCTTCTGTGTATGCTGGTGGCTGCATGACATGATCTTCCAGGCAGTCCATCCACTCACTGAACGCAGGCCGGTGCCTTCCAGTAAGAATAGTAAACCATCGCATGTGCACATATCCTGCCCCCTTCTAAAGAAGGTTCCAGCCGTGTTCAGCCCGTCTCACGTGTCGAGACTGAACAAGTCTCGAGTGGACACGTGTGTAGTACTCCTACACACACAGATCTCGAATGATTTATCTAGTGCAAAATCCGAATGGCTTGCATCACTCCCCGGAAAGGAGAACTTTTGCGGTTGGACTGTAGGTGTCAGCTGGCGATGCCTCAGGATCAGGAGACGTCCGTCCTATAGTCAGCAAAAGTGGGTGCGAGAGGTCCCCAGTTCGATTCCGGCCTGGATTCATTTGCAGATCGCGTTTTCCGCGGACCGGCACTGAACGCAAATGGTTTTCACCTTTGCGGCGTGCCAAATCAGAACATATCCTGCAGACCCAGCGTCCCAGTCATAGCTGTCCTGACAACATCCTGCAGGAATGCACGCTCGGGGATTCGCACATCACTTGGCGCGGCTGAGCAGCGAAGACGCCATGTGTTTCAAGGCCTTGCGGCACTTGAGGGCGCGTGCGCACGTGGTGTCGGGCAGCGCGTTGATCGCGTCCACCGCCAGCTCTGTGTGGTGCAACGCCAGCTGGCGCGCACGTGCGATGCCTTGGCTCCGCTTCACAAGGTCCAGCGCCTGCCCCACATGCACGCCGGAGGTGAAATAAACACGATCGCACCCAATAACGCCAGTTAGATTATACGAGCGAGTTAGATGTTTATGTGAATACATCTAAGGGCCACCAGTTAGCCAAGGGTACATGCATCGGAGTGCCTGGTACCGGGACAAACAGTTTGAGGCCATGCCTGACGGTAGAAAAGTTCCCAGACACCGACGTCTATTGCTGAGCTGATACTGACGACAAGAATGCCAGCAACAACGAAGGCGCGTGATCAGTTAACTATGTTCAGTAACTTATCGTTGATCCCGTACATACACGATATCATGAAGGGTGTCAGTCTTACTAGACACATCTCTTCCTACAACACAGACCCTAAAGAAATAATACCCCACGCAGCAGGGACGCGATGTGCAGAACGCACCAGTTGCACGTCTCCCTCTTCCTTGAAGTTGCGTGATATGAGCGGCACCATCTCCTGGAATTCCTCGGATGCCAGCAAAACCGGTGCCGTCGCAATGCCCTGCGTAACGACATTCAGGGGGTGGGGGGGGCACGGGAGGGACGGCGGGTTGTACAAGTGTACGTGAGCCTCACGGTGGCTTCTCGTGCTAAGGTCTATGTGGCCGGCCTAGGCTCCAGGGACCGAGGTAGACATAATAAGCACATTCTGTGCCAGAATAATGTAAGAGAAGTACGCACCTCACAAGATCATGTGACAACAAGACCCCTTGTGTGTAAGTAGGACACGTTGATGTGAATGTGCACTGCTCTGCTCACCTCATTAAGGTCGTTGCACGCGGGCTTCCCCAGGGACTCGGATGTCCCTGTGAAGTCCAGGATGTCGTCCACCAGCTGGTAGGCGAGTCCCTGGTGACATCAGGCAGCAATTGTAGGCAAGGGCAGCAAATCAGTGCACTTGTTCCAATGCAGCCGGCCTAATGCAGAAGTTCTGGCCAGCTGATCTATCTGTGGGTGGGAGCAATTGCAACAAACGAGACACAGACAGTCTGTCCCCTCCTACGACGCGTTACACCTGTAAGTGCGCTCCTATCGTGCGCATCTACCGAACAGTACACCCATATTGTCCAGTGCATCCCTTTTCATTTTCGAGGAAGGGGGGGCATTCCTTACCAAACCACGAGCAGTCATTAATTACAGACAACAGGGGGCTGTGTGATCGCTTCCTGTGTCGTACGAGCATGAAATTTACGGACAGGCATCTGCTATCCTTGGCCATCGGCTATCCTTGGCCATCGGCTATCCTTGGCCATCGGCTATCCTTGGCCATCGGCTATCCTTGGCCATCGGCTATCCTTGGCCATCGGCTATCCCTGGCCATCGGCTATCCTTGGCCATCGGCTATCCCTGGCCATCGGCTATCCTTGGCCATCGGCTATCCTTGGCCATCGGCTATCCTTGGCCATCGGCTATCCTTGGCCATCGGCTATCCCTGGCCATCGGCTATCCTTGGCCATCGGCTATCCCTGGCCATCGGCTATCCTTGGCCATCGGCTATCCTTGGCCATCGGCTATCCCTGGCCATCGGCTATCCTTGGCCATCGGCTATCCTTGGCCATCGGCTATCCTTGGCCATCGGCTATCCTTGGCCATCGGCTATCCTTGGCCATCGGCTATCCTTGGCCATCGGCTATCCCTGGCCATCGGCTATCCTTGGCCATCGGCTATCCTTGGCCATCGGCTATCCTTGGCCATCGGCTATCCTTGGCCATCGGCTATCCTTGGCCATCGGCTATCCCTGGCCATCGGCTATCCTTGGCCATCGGCTATCCTTGGCCATCGGCTATCCTTGGCCATCGGCTATCCTTGGCCATCGGCTATCCTTGGCCATCGGCTATCCTTGGCCATCGGCTAGCATGCTGCATAAAACAGCCCGAGTATGCTCAAACATTTCAGTAGGTCCCATCGGTCACACTCCTCCGTCTTCCATTATTGCCAGGACAACAATGCGAGAGGGGGCCACTGATGCACACCATTTGAGATGCTGTGCCCACTGATGCACACCATTTGAGATGCTGTGCGCAGGGCACAAAGAAGGACAAGGAAAAGACACATCATGGGAGAAAGGAAGCATGCGACGCGAGAGGAGAGCCAACAGCAGGGACATACCAAACCTACTTGTGGGTCACCGGGCAACCAGGCCACAATTGGAGAAAATGAAAGTGCTGTGGTGCGAGGTACCAAACCAGAGCTACAATAGAGCACACCATGACAGCTGTGGTAGGGAGGACGGTACTAGAGCGCCGATAGAGTGAATAAGAAAAGTGCTATGTCAATGGGAGGACGGTACTGGAGTGCCGATTGAGTGAATAAGAAAAGCGTTATGTCAATGAAAACAGTACGAGGGCGGTGACAGAGAAGGAAATAAAAAGTGCCACCGGACCCACCAGGTGCTTCCCAAACTCCCCCGCTGCGTGTGCCACGTGGCGGTCTTGTTCCGCAAATAGCGCGACGCAGATGGCGCTGTTGGACACGAGGGAGGCAGTCTTAAAATAGGTCTTGCGCAAGTAGTGCTCGATGCTGCCGGGGGGATGTTGAGGGAGGAAAAAAACATGTTAAAATTATAGTGATTAAATGTTTGGAGTTTGAGCAGGTAGTGCTCGTTGCTGCGGGGACGTCGAGGGAGGAACACAACTGGCAGGCAAATAATCACGTGTGGCATGCTGTGGTTAAGTATTAAGGGTTTGCGCCCATTGTGTTCGATGCTACAGGGGATGTCAGGCCATGCCAGATACAGTTGCCGACTGGTTGGCTTATACTCAAGCCATCCATATTCACACGCCCCCGTAAGGAGTATGGCTTATACCCAAGCCATCCATATTCACACGCCCCCGTAAGGAGTATGGCTTAAACCCAAACCATCCATATTCACACGCCCCCGTAAGGAGTATGGCTTAAACCCACACCATCCATATTCACACGCCCCCGTAAGGAGTATGGCTTAAACCCACACCATCCATATTCACACGCCCCCGTAAGGAGTATGGCTTAAACCCAAACCATCCATATTCACACGCCCCCGTAAGGAGTATGGCTTATACTCAAGCCATCCATATTCACACGCCCCCGTAAGGAGGTGATGACGCATGGGATTGATAGGACGGCCATCACAAGTATGTGGCCATGGATAGTAGGCAGGTTTGTGGTGCGGGGTCCCGACATATACTTCAGTACTTACAAGGTAGATATTGCTCTAATACCACAGTACTTACCAGGTAGATACTGCTCTAATACTACAGTACTTACCAGGTAGATACTGCTCTAGGTAGGATCCCTAACTCGTGCTGTCTCCGCTGACCCCTGCCAGCGGGTGGCGAATGGCCTACCACCCCCAGCTGACCCCGTTTGCCCCACCCCCACCCCACCCCTTCCCTTTCCCTGTGTTGCTTCTGCCGCGAAGTGTTTGATTCCCCCTGGCTGGCCGCCGGTCGCATAGTACCACCCATCACCCTGTCTCCATTCTTTCTCCACAAAAGAGTCTTCCTGTCTCCAACCATGATGTCTCCCCTCTCTTTCCTCTCCCCCCCCCCCCCCCCCCCCCACAACCTCCCCCTGTTTTCCAGTGTGCGAGTTCCCCAGTCGGCGATAGCCAATTTGACGGCCGGTGATCCTGTTTCGTTATCTACCATTCATACTCCCAATTGGGATCATCATTGTTAAATGCTGCATACTGTTAGATGTGGATAAGCAGCGCAAGCCCACCTCTGGGAGAAAAAATGTGGCTGTTGCCTATAGTTATGTACAGAAGGATTGCAACGATACTGTCGTGATACTGTATTGCCAGTGTTTAGAAAGACAGCCCAGTGCCCACCATTGCTGCCGAAAGCTCATGCTTGCTCACCTGTTGCGACCCAAGGCGTCGCTATTGCCTAACCTTGAGGCCATTGCCTACTGTGTTGTCCTCTGGTCGATCTGCATCCCCTGAGGAGACGCGACGCGTCGCCCGACATCTGCAAGATCTCATTCTCTTACATTGCCTGTGGTTGTAATGCCTATGGTTGTATTGCCTATGGTTGTATCCCCTATGGTTGTATTGCCGATGGTTGTATTGCCGATGGTTGTATTGCCGATGGTTGTATTGCCGATGGTTGTAATGCCGATGGTTGTATTGCCGATGGTTGTAATGCCTATGGTTGTATTGCCGATGGTTGTATTGCCGATGGTTGTATTGCCGATGGTTGTATTGCCGATGGTTGTATTGCCGATGGTTGTATTGCCGATTGTTGTATAGCCGATGGTTGTATGGCCTATGGTTGTATTGCCTAAGGTTGTATTGCCTATGGTTGTATTGCCTAAGGTTGTATTGCCTATGGTTGTATTGCCTATGGTTGTATTGCCTATGATTGTATTGCCGATTGTTGTACAGCCTATGGTTGTATTGTCTGTGGTTGTATTGCCTATGGTTGTATTGCCTATGGTTGTATTGCCTATGGTTGTATTGCCAATGGTTGTAATGCCAATGGTTGTATTGCCGATGGTTGTATTGCCGATGGTTGCATTGCCTATGGTTGTATTGCCTATGGTTGTATTGCCCACCTGTTGAGACACGAGGCGTCTCCTGACATCTGCATGATCTCGCCTGTCACCAGGTGCTCGATCACCGTGGACAACCGCTCCACCGCCTGCCGTCACAGGGGACACCATGTGCCACCAAATGGTAATCAAATTAGCCCGCTCATCTACAATCAAGGCAGGTGCAACAACCAGCAGACATGACAGCAAGCCGTCATTATAACGGTGTTTAAAGACCTTGCCTTGCCATGACCACGAGCAGGTCTACCTGCGGTAGTGGACACAGGACAGCGACTGCTACTAAAATGAAGTAAAATCAACTCAAGCTGATGCTACCCCAACATTACAACCCTCCACCGTGCTTTCATACGGTTGATGAACGGCTCTGCTGCCTGATGCACCTAGCTTGCGCACGCATTATACTTTTAGTGCTGTATTTATACATATACCAAACATTGAGTATTTACATTTCGTCACTTCACATTTGGAATGAGTACCTAGAGCACTAAATAAATGAACTAGAGATAAGGATGAGTTCTTGCCACTCTGTGGGCAAGCAGTGCCAAGGCAACCGAGCTCAACGTGGCAGCAGACAACATGTGCATGTGGCAGCCGTGCACTCATGCGCACGCCTCCGTTGATGTATTTTGAGCGTGCGGGCAGGGGGCGCGGGAGGAAATGCATGTATTCGCAGGGACCCACCTCGAGGTTGCGCAGCTTTGCCAGGGACACGGATGCCCTGGCCAGTAAAAAGTCCCCTGCCAGGATGGCGAGCTGGGGCAGGGTAGTGGGTGGCAATCAAATGGCAGCAGGCGACAGGGGGCATAAATGGGAGCGATGCAGTGGTAGCGCCATCGTGCAGACGCTTGAGGCAATCAGCAGAAAGTCCTGGCCATCCTCGTCTCGTCCCGAATGTCCTAGTTATGGGCCAGCAGGCGACCGCGATAGAGTACAGCAGGCGACAGCCATAGAGTACAGCAGGCGACAGCCCTAGAGTGCAGCAGGCATTAATCATGGTCCATGTTCTAGCAACAACGGCGAGCAGGCGAGGGCCGCTGTTCTTGCCGCATGCATGCAGTGCTTGTCTTTATTTAGCAGGGCCAGTTTTGTTTGGCAGTGACCGTGCGCGGCGCGTTACCCCACGCGCCCACCGCGCAAGCCAGAAGGTAGGCTCCCTTTTTTAATTAGTCCTTGTTGTGACTAGTGATCAATCCTATTTCGCTACAAGAGAGCATTTACTACAAGTGCTAGAAGGGCAGCCGCTTCATTTTATAAGCCAGGTCTTGTCATCGCTTCTACCAGGGCTGCATGCTCTCAGCTGTAATTGCTCCCCGCGAAGCACACGTCTCGGTGTGGGCCTCATTATATTACTCCATCTCTTGCAAGCAGCCAAGCAACCGGGTGCTTCTGTCGATGCAAACGCATACATAATACATTTACCAAACAGCACCCTCCTGTCCATCCTTTCACATACATATACATAAATGCACCCTCTTTTCTTTTTTTTTTTACCCAAGGTCCCTAATCAGAGTAAATCTAAACTAGGGCACTATAGCTTACCATTGTTTCTATCGTAGTCACAATCATACCCATGCAGAATGTCCTAAACAGGTGATTTCTGCTTAACCATAGTGCCGTAGGCCACCAATTCCCGCATGAAGGTAGATAGACCCGCTAGGTAGATAGACCCGCTAGGTAGATAGACATGTAGGGAGGAGACGCACTAGCCCATCTCACCTTATTCCCCAGAAGCGCGTTCACCGACTTGACGCCCCGCCGCGTGGTGGCCTTGTCAATGACATCATCGTGCAGCAGGCTTGCCACCTGGCAGGCAACAACCATGCGCCACCCGCAGCAGCACAGCCCATTGATTAGCAGGCGTCACCGTGAAAAGTGAATGACGATTCCAGAACTCACTGCAGAGGCGATCTTGTTATATAAAAAAATACTCATTAGCCGCCACCGACGGCCTGCTTTGGATAAAAGAAGACGGACAGTTAGGGAAGGAGTTGCTCTTTCTCCCCAGCAATATGCACTTATTATGACAGACGTTCAACATCGAGATCTACTTTCACCTATATCACTTCAAACTCCCTTGACTATTAGACAGGTGTATCAACTATAATATGTTGTAACCGCTGATCGGGGAGCCCGAGCTTTGCGCAACGAAGCGCCACATGGCACCACTAAACCTAGTCACTAGGGTTGCAATGTCTGAGCAGGGACCACGACTGGACTCGACTACCGTGGCACTTACTTACTTACTTACTTACTTACTTACTTACTTACTTACCGGGGCGGGTACCGGCACCTACCAAATCAGGTACTCGCGAAAATGTTTCGACTTTCGAGTTACTCCCGACCTGCTACTCGCGATCGTGCCAAGTGCTCGGTCCCAGTACCTGAACTCGAGGCGAGTACCGAAAGACGGGCTGGGCGAGAGCCACTGGCGCGGGGGGCCCCACCAGTTCACTGGCGAATAACGGACGTCGCTGGATGGTCCAGGTAGCCTGACTGAGTAAACGCTTCTTACAATGCGCCACGCGTGACAATGTGGCCCCAGAAATGTACATTCGCTGTTGGGTAGTACTAGAGTACATACTTGTCTCCTAACTCGCGACTTTGAGGACTTTCGAGTTCTCCCGACCCCCCTACTCGCAAACGTCCGGTACTCCCTGCAACGCCAATCGCTTAATTTTCAAGTCTCTTTTACTCCCGGTCCCGGAACTCGCCCCTTTGACAAGTTTTCGGGAGTACCCGGTCCAGGTCCAACCAAACCAGGGATCCAAAGCTACCTAGTCACAAACAAAATCGATACCACCGGTCTACTTGTGGTCGGTCTACCCGCTCACGCGAATATCCACTCACGTAAAACTATTTATAGACTGTTCACACATATAACTATTTTTAGTCTATTCATAGTCCATCCACTCACATGAATCATTTCGGAGATCTCCGCAATCTTGGACTGGCAGTAGCGCCGGTGCGCCATAGTCCCTGCATCCCCTGCCAGGGGTATGGATTTCGCCATGAGCAGCAGTATCTACAGCCGCGGTGACAAGAGGGCATCCAGGGGGGCAAGCGAACAGGGCTAGAGTTAGGCAGCAGCCAATCCTGCCATGGTC
Organism: Mesostigma viride; assembly: GCA_009746045.1. Taxonomy (NCBI): domain Eukaryota; kingdom Viridiplantae; phylum Streptophyta; class Mesostigmatophyceae; order Mesostigmatales; family Mesostigmataceae; genus Mesostigma; species Mesostigma viride. The sequence goes on along the minus strand of RPFO01000050.1, from coordinate 4,352,257 downwards.
ACACAGGCGGAAGGCAGGCGCAGGGGCGGGTGGGCAAATAGCTCGCCAGGGATTATTATTACTATTGTTGTTGTTGTTGTTATTATTATTATTATTATTATTACTATTATCAGTATGGTGGTTCACCATTAATATTTTGGCCGAAGTTCCTCATATGAGCTATCAGCATTGTGATTAGCCATTATTTGGCCGAAGGTCTTCATATGAGCTATCAGCATGGCGATTAGCCATTATTTGGCCGAAGGTCTTCATATGAGCTGCCTTAATCGGATATGCTGAGTGATGACCACCACCATCACAATTGTTTGGTACCATCACCCAATGCCCTCGCGTTCAGCCCCCACAACCTTGAAATGGCTCTTCTTCACCCCCCAAAACGTTCATTCCACTAACTCTCCGTTAACCCAACCACGGGATCCTCTCCCTCCTCAGAACATACTCCCCTGCTCTCCCCTATTCTTAAAGCCTGGTTTCAATAGGTACCACACGTTCACCGGTCCTCCACCCTCCCTTGCACCCCTTCCACACCACCCTGGCGCATGCCATCACTCCGAGTGTCATACCCAGGCACGCCATTCTCATGCTACTGCGCCCCCAAACGGCCCCGCGAGCGCCAGACCCAAGCAGAGCACCGTGAAACCGGCAGGGCCGGGTACTCCCCTGTGCACCGGGTGTGAATCCTCATCACTGGAACGCAAGCGGATCGCGTGCGTGGCCATAGAGCGCAAGTCCCTTAACTCTGAACACCATGCCATTGCTTCAATAGCAGACCACCTTCTGTCCAGTGAGCGAGCCAGGTGTTTGCGTCCTGATGTGAGCGCCACAGTGAGCCCCTAACCATGCATGGGCGATCAGGCCATTCTTGAGCAACACTGCTTGAACACCTTTCTGACAGAAGGCATGATGAAGCAGAAACCTCCCCTGGATGCGATGCAAATTTGCCTCCCAGTCCCCGTCCACACCTTCCCGTTCGGCCTGTCCAGCATCCCACTGGGTTGCGGCCTAGGGTGCCCATTTGGCCCTACGACTTCGCAAGGCCAGCATCCAGCATCCATGCGAGTCCCCTCCTGCGCCTACAACGAAATGTGAGCCTCACCGTGGGTCTCAGCCGTTTCCCTTGCGCCTGTCTCTGGAAGAAGTATTCCGCCGCAGACGCCAGCATGGGCAGCTGCAGCATAGCACACCGGGTGACGCCCACGCAGGGAACCAGACGGTCGGTAGAACGAGCCGCAGAAGCCATTTCGAATGCCTTCAGATCGATCACTGTCTGCGTTGCGCAGATACCAAGGATCTATTAGTAACAAACATGCACGGGACATTGTAACAAGGCATGCACGCATCCTGCCAGTGCCACCAACCACGGACAGGTGGCGCACCCTGCCAGTGCCACCAACCACGGGCAGGGGCGCACCCTGCCAGTGCCACCAACCACGGGCAGGTGGAGCACCCTGCCAGTGCCACCAACCACGGGCAGGTGGAGCACCCTGCCAGTGCCACCCGAGCACACTCGCGTAGAACGTACATTTAGTAAAGCGCGTAGAATGTACATTTAGTAAAGCGCGTAGAATGTACATTTAGTAAAGCGTAAGGCGCAAAACACCCTATGGAAAGACCATGCTAGTAACCACCGCTATCTCGTAAGAATGTACTACTGCGTGTAGTGCATGAACCACTAGTGGCCCCCCACCTCGGTGGCCCATCACAAATCCTTAGACCAACTATCATGCACAAGCTACTTATGATTCCTCACCTCGGTGGCCCATCACAAATCCTTAGACCAACTATCATGCACAAGCTACTTATGATTCCTCACCTCGGTGGCCCATCACAAATCCTTAGACCGACCATCATGCACAAGCTACTGATGATTCCCCACCTCGGTGGCCACCGCGGAGCGCATGCGTTCAGAGATCTCGTCCAGCTCATCCTTCACGAGCGCCCGCGGGTCCCGCACGTCGTCGCAGTCCTCATTACTATCGTCATTGTCGCGTTGATGGTGGTGATGGTCACAGGGGACCGCGGCGGTGGCAGAACTAATGTCCACACCCTGTGGGCCCACAAGGAAGCGAGACGATAGTAGCAGGCATCCGCCCGGTGAGCAAGGAGATAAGGCACAATGCCCTGGTGCATGGCCCCTGGTCCATGGCCCCTGGTGCATGGCCCCTGGAGCACGGCCCCTGGTGCACGGCCCTGGTCAGTGGGAAACGAGGCAACACAACAATAGGAGGCGGCATGTGCCCGGCGGGCAAGGAGGCAACACAACAATAGGAGGCAGCATGCGCCCGGTGCGCAAGGAGGCAACACAACAATAGGAGGCGGCATTCAAGGAGGCAAGACAAAGCCATAGGATGGGTAGGTGCTGCATTGGGGTAGGCAACTGTGCATGGACGTATTGTGCCAGCACGCAGCCATGTGGCATCCGTGGCCGGTTCGTTTCAATGTGAAAATAAATAGACGGAAACAACTCGGTTCGTTATTGGGATGATGACACCCTGACCATTCCCTTCGGCCGTGCGGGCACAAAATTACAGCAGACGCCAGCACCACGGACTGCGAGTGATAAACGATCAACGACGCTGTAGATTCCATGGGAGTCCCTATTGCTGTTGCAAGTAACATTCGGTTCAAACAAGGCACATCCCAAGGAGCAGACACCTTAATACAGCACATTGGCATCGGAAGCTGTGTTGCCTGGAGTCTGCACGTTGGGGTGCATCGGGGCCAGCATTTGCCGGATGGGGGTAGCCAGATAGGGGGGTAGCAGCCCACACACGACACATGATGTGTGGCGTGTGCTGGATGGGGGTGGCCAGACTGTGGGGGAGCAGCCTACGCAGGGGTTGAGTAAAGACGCCACAAACGAAAGGGCCAGGCGCAAGGGGCTTGAGGGGGCCTACGCAAAGGAAGCAAAGCACACGGGGTGTACGATGGGTTGCTGCAGACTCTCAACTGAAAAAAAGCAGAGCGTCATGCCCCAGATGCACCCAGGCAAACCTGGAATCTAGTATGGCAGGGTGTACTTCCATCGCAGGTTTTGCAGGTGCACCTGGACAAAACCTACGCCTGTCAGCCGTTCAGAGAATGGCATGCTGCCACAAAATGCAAGAGTCAGCGCAACTGCAAGAAGTTCCACATCGCCCAATGGCAGAGCAGACGTTAACTGTGACCAATCACCAAAATAGATGCGTTCCTGTGGTCCTGTGGCTCCGACCATGCGGGTCATAAGCCATAAGCAGAGAAGAAGCCCAACCGTGCGGATGGTTGTGAAATCTCACAGACACTAGTCGACAGGTCTCCCTTGGTACGAGCGTGAAGTTGGCAGAGGGCAAGACAGGTGGACGTTGCTGTTGCCTGGTAGTCACATGGGCTAAGGTGATCTATACCCGCTCAAGCCGGACATCTTACGTCTGCGTGAGTGTGGCATAAGTCTCCCCAAAGCGCAGACTCGCGCACGTCGACAAACCTCCCATGTAACTCTCCCATGAAACGACTAGAACCGCATGCAGGCAGTTTCTGGCCTTGGCCGCACTCACCGGTGTACTGGCGTCAATGCCGGCAGCAACCGGGACTGTCGACATTTGATGCGCACCCAGTCGAACGGACCAAGGCAGCATGTGACTTTGGGAGGCCACGCCAGAGCTCCTGCTGCCCATGCACCGGACCCCGGCATGCGCCCGCTGCGCGCTGGCTGAAATGCTGCGAGTCATTTGGATATTTTCCGTTGATGGAGCCACGACACGGTCGGGACAGGCACCGGTGCAAAATTGATGGTGTCCTAAATGTGCAAACCTGCGGTCCTTACAATCAATACCTGTAATCCCGACTTCACATGTCATCACTTGTGCCGCCTCTGCATGCACTCCCCCCACCATCCCCAGCCTCGACAAGCCTGTTTGAAGCACCCCGGCGACCACTGAGCATTTACTGCGGGCTCGTCTCCAGGAAGCCATGTCGGGCAGTGATAAGCAGCTTATACTTACACAGCCAGACTAGCAGGATCTAGCTTCGACCAAAGTGCTGCAATGCCATGTCACGTGCGCACACCGTTACCAGAATTGCCACCGTGTTCCGGGGCTCCCATCCTCGCCGGAACCACAAAACAGCTTCATCGGCGGTATTGGTGGCAGTTTTCAGGCCGTAAACACTCGTCTTTCGAGCAGAAGAGTAAAGCTCTCACTACACCACCTTAGCGCTTGCCCGCCACGGTGGCGTGCTCGAGCAAGGCGATTTTCGAGGCAGCAGCCTGGCATCGCGGTCTTCATCGTCGTCAGACAGTCCAGCAAGGCACTCGCACGGATGGCAGAAATACTAAGCCAGTGATCAAGACGGACAAAAGTACGGAGATCATATCAAGTTAAGAATTCCAAGTATCATTCCAGAGTATGCGAACAAGCAGGGAACAGGCGTTATTATACGGGAACATCCCCACCAAGGTCCGTAGCGGGGACACTTGTACAAAAAAAAAAGAAGAGAATGCTAGCGGCCAGTAGATCCGTCCATGGGCTCGCGAAGACTGCGTGGGCCAGGTTCGTGCCTCCAAGGCACGAACAGTAATTAAACGTTTTACTCAACCGCCATAGCTATGGCAAGAGCCTGCAAGGCGTTAGTTGTATGGAAACCAACAGTTAGTTCGACATGATTCCTGCAGATGGGCATGGCAAGACAACTGTGCCTGTTTCATGTCTATTTCTTCAAGGTTGGGGTCCTTTAATTTAGAATTATAAGGTGACGTGCCCCGCACAAGTCCAAAAATGCCGGGCATGAAGTCACCTGAATTGTCTAGCAGCTTATCGTTCGACAGCACGGGCGCAACGGCTCCAAAGGATGAAGTGAGGAAGGACTCCGGCAGTATATTTTTGAAGCTTGCTACCAGCTTAGCAGCCCTGCCATCTCCTACTGTGGAACAGGTCCTGCCCTTGGTGCGAGAATGCCCATCGTTACATCCACGGGAACAGGGCAGCGGGCAAGCTGCGACATCATCATCTGGGGGAACTGTCACAACCACGGAAATCGATGCTTTACTGGCGGTAGCTCACTTCCTGTTGCACTCGAGCGGCAAGCATGCCGAGGTGTTACTTCCAATCTTATTACACAATATCAAACTGCTACCGTTTGCCGTCACGACTACATCCATCACCAAGGACGATTGGGATGATCCTTACTCTCCTCGTGTCGTTTTCGGCAGCCTCTTTGAATACCTCGCCGGCGTGGCTGGCATGCAGCTGCCGTCGGGTTCACCCCGCGCTGCCATTAGCCACACGATCACGGAAACCGCCCGGGACATTTTGGAGTCGTGGGTGGAGAATCCCAACCTGCGCAGGTCGGGCGTTTCCAGGAGCGGAACTTGGGGATTCCTCCAGGCGCTCGGGGATGTCCACCTTCACCTCTGCCCCAGAGACAAGTCGCTGGTATGTCATGAAATGTGCACCGTCCCCGTGTTTAGCTACAGCTGGTTCATAAGTTCGACGAGACCCGCATTTGCCAGAATACCACTCCGAAGCCTTATTGCTGGACAAGCAGAACTGTTTGCCCACATTTTGAGCAAGGATTAGAAAGCACTCCATGTTGGTCGAAGACCTCCCAACATATGCATGGGTATGATCAGCCGATTAGATAAGGCAAACCAGAGCAGGTATTAAGGCGGAAAGGAAGCTATGCCTGCCTTTTTGCTAGCTGCTTTGTGGATTAAAAAAATGTTTTAATAATCTTCTCTCCATTCCAGCGAGTCTAGACGTGGGCGATGGATGAACCCCTGGGCTGGCATATGCTTTAGGGCGATGCTAAGAATAGCCATGCTGATAGCTTCTCCAACCCTGGCGCCATTGCTGCACTGCGCGCTCCACTCAAGCAATTCTTGCCAGCCCTCTGGGGTAGCTAGGATGATAATAACAACCAACTTGCCAGCTGAGTATTTGCGGCAGCCGCCAAGCTTTCTGATCCTCCCTAATTGGGTGCGTGCTGCCTTGCAAACCAACATGGCTAACAATCTGACCTAAGAGCTGTCATGAGATTACTCAGTAGAAGTAATCTCATTAAAGTTGTTGTCAGTGTTATTGTTGCCATTACTATTATTGTTGTTGTTATTATTACTATTATTATCATTACTACATATGTTATGACAATCATTTATCTGGCCACAGATCTCGGCGGCGCTGCACGCCCAGTGGCTGGACCTCCCTGGCCAGAGCAAGCTGGTCGGTGAGTCCCCCCACGGGGCGCCCCCGCCAGGTGGCCGTGCCAAGGAGTCGGCGCGCGCCGTCAACTTCCAATCCGGGACCAAGGGAAGTCACGCCGATGGCAGCCACCGCGACAGCCACTCCAATGCCCATGGCCACGAGGCGGGGGCCGTGCCGGCGGACAGTGATGCGAGCCACTCGGCAGTGCTGGGACAGCTGCTGGGTGCCAAGCTGGCGTTCCGAGCCATGGCGGCAATGATACGTGGCCGGTGGCGTCGCAAGGCGGAGATGGGGGTTGCGGGTGCCAGCGCGGGAGCGGCGAGTGTCGGCAGCATCAGCCAGGGGGAGGCGATGGAGCGCAACATCGCCGCGCATTTGCGGGGCACCCGCCGTGTGAGTGAGCGATCATTATGGTTAATGCATAATGTTTAATGAATATGGTTAAATGCATCAGGCGCGTGCTATCAGATAAGCTCATGGTATTAAGTTCATGTGTGGTAATGGTTTTGGGTGTGGAGTTAGTTTGGCGCATGGATCATTGCATGGAAGCCCGATGTGTTTTGTTCCCATGTCTTGTCGGTTTCTTACCAATTAAGCAGCACTTTTACTGTAGGGAAAGCAACCCAAATGTACCTAACTTTCCTAGGAAGCAACTCACCTGCAAGCATACCATGGAAATGGTTTGCCCCCTAACTCATCTCTAATAGGTCAAACAGCTTGGAGGTGTTCCTTCCTGCACTCCCCCTCCCCCTCCCCTTGAGTGCCACCGCGTTTTCCACCCTCAGGACCGGCTGGACGGCTTCCGCAGCTACTGCCCGGAGCGCAGCCGAGCGGGGTCGCCCACCTGGGTGCTGGTGGAGCACTCGCGCATTCTCGACGGTGAGGCGTGGGTGGGGATGTGCGTGCAGGGGTCGTAGCGGTGCCTCCCACGCGCATGCTCTAGTGGTGGAGGCATGGCCACAACTGAGTGCCTGCTCTAGTGGGAGGTGCAGGTGGACTGACCACACATGCTGTATCATAATGGTTGGCGTTGTGGCTGCAAGGGGCGGAGCGTTCGATGATGGAGCTTTGATGTGGTCTTCAGTGGTTTACGTTGGGCTCAAGTCCAGAGATGCTGCATGGTCCCTTGTGCGCCTCTGGGGAGATGCTCTTTTCGAAATGAGCTGTGGGATCACACTGGCTGATGGTTCTTCGCCCAGCACAGTGTGACATCAGTCCTGGGAGGGTTTTGGCCTGGTTCCATTCTGTTGCGTTGTAATTGTGAGGTCCCGCATCCAGGTGCTACTACCAACTTGGGCCCCCTTAGATCCCCCTTCCCCCACACCCTCCACCCTCCACTCCCTCTCCTCGCCCCCCCATTCCCTACCCACACACAAGAGGACAAGAGTGCAAGAGTCCAAGAGGCCAAGAGTGCAAGAGTGCAAGAGTACAAGAGTGCAAGAGTGGAGAGTACAAGAATACAAGAGTCCAAGAGTCCAAGAGTCCAAGAGTCCAAGAGTCCAAGAGTCCAAGAGTCCAAGAGTCCAAGAGTCCAAGAGTCCAAGAGTCCAAGAGTCCAAGAGTCCAAGAGTGCAAGAGTGGAGAGTACAAGAGTACAAGAGTACAAGAGTCCAAGAGTCCAAGAGTCCAAGAGTCCAAGAGTGGAGAGTCCAAGAGCACAAGAGTCCAAGAGTCCAAGAGTCCAAGAGTCCAAGAGTCCAAGAGTCCAAGAGTCCAAGAGTCCAAGAGTCCAAGAGTGCAAGAGTGCAAGAGTCCAAGAGTCCAAGAGTCCAAGAGTCCAAGAGTCCAAGAGTCCAAGAGTCCAAGAGTCCAAGAGTGCAAGAGTCCAAGAGTCCAAGAGTCCAAGAGTCCAAGAGTCCAAGAGTCCAAGAGTGCAAGAGTGGAGAGTACAAGAGTAAAAGAGTAAAAGAGTGCAAGAGTGGAGAGTGCAAGAGTGGAGAGTCCAACAGTATAACAAGAGTTCAACAAGAGTACACAAATACTTTCAAGACATCCGTAACCCATGATCTCCCCCCCCGCTCCCCCACCCGCCCTGGCCACCCTGCAGGCTTTCAACTGGATGACGAGGACGGCGCCTACGCCGGTTTGTCGGATGATGACGACACGGCTGCTGTCGACGGCCCCAGCCAGGGTGGTGCCGACGGGGCCGCGCACAACGGCGGCACGCTGGGCGGCGCGTCCGGCACATCCAGGATGGTGGTCAAGGGCAAGACGATTAAAGTGCCCGGCTCGTGGCTGAGCGATGATGGGCTGGAGGACATGCACCTGGCAGCCGCGTATGAGTTTGTCAGCAGCGTGATCGACGTTGTGCGGGTGAGGGCTTAGCACATCTCATCTTGTGGTATGGGCTTAGCACCTCTTGTGGTTGTAGTGCATGCCTGCTAGCTGCCCTTGTCAAGGCGATAGTTTTGGTGCACGCTCGTTAGCAACCTGATGGAGTGTGTGCGGATAAGGGGGGGGGGCACATGTTGGGGCACATGTTTGGAATAGGTGGGTCATCTCACACCAAGCAAGGTCAGATAGCGGGGGCTGCTGTACTAGTGGGTCACCAGCAGGTGGGGCATCTCACACCAAGCAAGGTCAGATAGCGGGGGCTGCTGTAATAGTGTGTCAGCAGAAGGTGGGTCATCTCACACCAAGCAAGGTCAGATAGCGGGGGCTGCTGTACTAGTGGGTCAGCAGCAGGTGGGGCATCTCACACCAAGGTCAGATAGCGGGGGCTGCTGTACTAGTGGGTCAGCAGCAGGTGGGTCATCTCACACCAATGTCAGATAGCGGGGGCTGTTGTACTAGTGTGTCAGCAGCATCGGCGATGGCATGGGGGTGAGGGCTGGCGCAGCGGTGGATGAGGTACATGTGTGCTGGCTGACGTCATCAGGGACAGCTGAAGTGTCACGTATGCCGTCAAGATGCTGTACTAGTTTGTCAGCAGCAGTATTGATGATGTCCGGGTGAGGAGTGGGTGGTTATTCGGTTGAGTAGCTGGCACATCTGCTAGTAATAGGCCGCGTGCTGGTTAGATTGTGTGCCTGAGAGTTGTGCGGGTGTGGGGCTGTGGGCTGTGCAGGGCCACTCTCTGAGACTTTTTGGTTCTGCTGTTTGGGTTCTACTGTTTGGAAGGTGTGCCAACAAGGTATCCGGCTCGTGGTCACGCGAAAGGGTTCAACCTGAAAGTATCAGCTTGTACCCTGGAATTGCACGGGTAGAGCATTGGAAACCGAGGCAGCCTACACTACAGCTCCTGCTAATTATTTGCTTTTCGTATCCTAAATCTCAATCATCTTTACTTCCATCGTTTTGGCAATGTGTCGCTAGGGCTTTAAAATATAATCCGCCATGCTCATCTCTGTTATACCCTTGCCCAATTCGCTGGCCATCGAACCCTTCTCACCCTGCACCGGCCGGCCCCGCAGAGCGCGCGCGGCTCCTCACCCACCGCCAAGCCCAAGCCGGACGCCTCGCTACCGTTCCACGAGAAGATCATGACCTCACCCTCGCTCTCCGCTGCCATGTTCAGCGCGACGCGAGAGGCCGCTGTTCTGCTCTCCCAGATCCTCGCCCGTCGCGCCCGCGCCACGTCCCCTTCCTCTTCTTCTTCTGCCACCCGGCACGGTGCCCATGCAGGGCCGAGTGTCGCACCGCCCCCAGGGGCCCATGGGTCGTACACGCCCAAGCACGCGGCAGCGGTTGCGTCTGCCAGCACGGCGCGGGACGCGGTGTTCCACTTCATGGCGCTGGTGGACGCGTGCGTCGCCGAGGGGTACACCCTGCAGTACTCGTGCAGCCGCATGGCCGCTGTGCTGGTGCAGGAGGCGGCCAGCATTGCCATACTGCAGGCAAGCCGGCATGGTAGCATGGTAGCAATTTGCACATGAAATGCCATTCTCCCCGCACGATCTGGGTGCCAGCAGAAGCGGGCATGGTATGGGAGTACTCTTGTAACAGTTTTTGGCATTGTATGGCACTACTGGTCAGTTGGTTTTCTGGCGCTGTAGTAGTATGACACCACTTTCCTAAACAGCCTTAGGCTCCTTTGCCCCTGTCTTGCATCTTCTTGCAGGGTCTTCCCACAGGCACTTGTATGTGCTAGAATTGGCTGGAATAGGTGTTTCTAGAATACGCGTTTCTAGAATAGGTGTTTCTAGAATAGGCTGGAATAGGTGTTGCTCGAATATGCTAGAATAAGTGGCTAGAATAAGTGGCTAGAATAGGCCAGAATATCTATTGCTAGAATAGGCTGGAATAGGTGCTGCTCGAATACGGGTGACACCCGCTCATGTGTGTATGTGTGGACATCTTCTTACGCGCATCCCTCCCTCGCATGCGTGTGCGTGCGATGCTCATCTCCCGGATGCTTGCATATGCGTGTACGTCCCACATGGTTGTTTCCTGCAACCCACCTGTCTGTCCCTCCTTCCCTGCAGGCGCGAGCCAACGCATCAACAGCCCACGCGTCGTCCGATGACGCCAGCGGCACCCACCGCATCGCGCAAGGGGAGGAGCTGACCGAGGTGGTCCTGCTGCGCATGAAGGTGCAGCTGATGCTGCACGTGCCGGAGCTGTACGCGCTGGGAGGGGTGGGCGCGGGGGCCGAGGTGGGTGGAAGATACGAGCTTGCGGAAGTGGGCCGTGGAATATCATGTTCGATGGGGATGCTGCACGCATGAGCTGTAGGCGGTACGAAGGGTGGGCGCGGGGCCGAGGTAAGCATCGTGTGAATGTTTTTCACTATAATGGGTAGTCTTGATTAGGGTCATGAGACTGGCAACGTACAAGGAAGCCTGGTATAGGAACACCCCGGTAGCTGGAACGTGTTAATGGACTGCATTGTTAACTGGTGCTTTATATGAACATGCTGACCGGGAAGCTGTACGTTGTGGGTGGGGCGGTTGCGTACATCGATAAGAGCTTGTAGTAGTATATGCTTCAGTGGCCCCCTCTCTCATGTCGCAGCAACTTCACTGCCCCTACACTCCCATGCACCACCATCGGTGTGCTACCCTCCTATCACCCCCCCACCCCCCCCCCCCCCCACCCCCCCCACCCCCACCCCCACCCCACCCACCCCACCCACCCCACCCCACCCCACCCCACCCCACCCCCACCCCACCCCCACCCCCACCCCACCCCACCCCCACCCCACCCCACCCCACCCCACCCCACCCCCACCCCACCCCCCCACCCCACCACCCCACCCCACCCCCCCCCACCCCACCCCCACCCCACCCCACCCCCCCACCCACCCCACCCCACCCCCCCACCCCACCCACCCCCACCCCACCCCACCCCACCCCCACCCCACCCCCACCCCACCCCCCCCCACCCCACCCCACCCCCCCACCCCCACCCACCCACCCCCCCCCACCCCCACCCCCACCGCCGCCGCCCCCACCCCATGCACCATCCCCAGTGCCCATCATGGAGGGGCACCAATAGACTTCACGGTTGACAACAGTGAAATGTAAACGAATGCTGCTGGCTGTTCAGCTAACCCCCCTACTGAACTTATCGTAGCTCCAGCCTGGAATCAGACCGTCGCATGTGCTCGCTAGATGCCCTGTTTGGCAGGGATGGACCAATCATCGCATACTCTGCCTGATGCCCCACCCAGGTGGAGTGTTGGGCCGTTATTTTTCCAGGTATTACACTGCAGTACCTACTGCCCGCTGCCCTGCCCAGGCGGAGGACTTGGTCCTTTCCGCGCACTAACCATTTGGTACCGGCTACTGCGATTGCATGAATATGATGCCAATATAATGCTTGCGCCGTCCAGGCGGAGGACCTGGGCCTGTCGGCGGCAGAGTACCGTGAGCGCAAGGAGCAGCTGCAGCGCACGCTGATCGGCGCCTGCTGCCGCGTGTGCCGCGCCGAGTGGGAGCGGGGGGCGTATGCACCCGTGCGCACCTTCCTCGTGCTGCTGGGTGAGTGGGGTGGTGCGGGTGGGAGCATTAGATAGTCTTGCCCGTGCAAGTGGTGGTGGGGCTAACTAGCCCCTTCCTCGTGCTGCTGGGTGGGTGGGAGAATGAGGCGGCACCCTGTCAGTGGGTGCAGATGCATCTGGGTATAGCTGGATTCTCCAGATTTCTGGCCTGCGCTGTTTGTCTCATGGATATCAAGATCACCGGTCACTATAGTATATAGTAACGCCATGCCTGCGCTGTTTGTCTCATGGATATCAAGATCACTGGTCACTATAGTATATAGCAACGCCATGCCTGCGCTGTTTGTCTCATGGATATCATGGTCACTATAGTGTATGGTAACGCCATGCCTGCGCTGGTTGTCTCATGGATACCAAGATCACCGGTCACTACAGTATATAGTAACGCCATGCCTGCGCTGTTTGTCTCATGGATCTCATGGTCACTATAGTGTATGGTAATGCCATGCCTGCGCTGTTTGCCTCATGGATACCAAGATCACCGGTCACTACAGTATATAGTAACGCCATGCCTGCGCTGTTTGTCTCATGGATAGTCGAACCTTCCTTGTGCTATTGGTCGGGTGCTGTTGTGGACGCGAGGCGGTTCACCAGCATCTCTTGGGTGGTTAATCAGCATCTTCCCTGTGCTATCGGGCGGGTCCCGCTGCAGCTGGAAGAGTCTGTAGCACCTTCCCTTGTATCACATCCGGCTTGTTGGCCGGATATCCCTGGCGTCCGGCTCGTTTCTCTGCTCCTGCGACGGAGTGGCTGCATAACCATCCAAGGCATTTTCGCATGCGCGTTCCGAAACCTGTTGGGAGCAGTGATGGATGATGGCATGCGACACCTCTTTTGCTTACTGACATTTCCGCACTTACTTACTGATCCGCTAACCTGTATGCATGCTACCTTGCTTGTTTGCTGATGCTGCAACACCAGGCGAGAGCCTCCAGCAGCTGGACATGGGTTCCGCGTCCTCCGCTGACATCAGCGGTCGGGGTTCCGGGGCCGCGGCCACCCCTGCCGACGATGACTCCCTGCCAGGCCTGCTGCTCTCCTTCTTCGTCTCCCTCGTGCGCAGCGTGGACGACCCCGTGCTGGCCGATAATGTGCTGGCGCAGCTGGCGTACGACCGCATTTCCGATGACGTCTACGTGACATCGGACAGCACTTTTGCTGTGAAGGTGGGTAGCCCTTGTCATTGGCCCTCCCCCGTACCATGCTTGTGTATTGTATGTGTACTTGTTTGTGATGACGTCTATGTGGCGTCTGACAAGATCGTTGCCATCAAAAGCTGGTGGCTGCCTCGGTCGATTGTTCGAGTGCTGCCTGATGTCGTATCCCGCGGTGCTTTATCGTTGGTTTCTGTGTCTGATGACTTTAACGTGACAGCGGATAGGTAGTAGCTTCGCTTTCAAATTGGTTGGCTGTTCCCTGTTGCTTCCTGGCGTTAATCCTTGTGCTAGTCTGCGGTATTCTACTATAAGGAAATAAGAAGCTGCCTTGTACAAGGCTGGATCATTGGCAGATAGGGCAGCGTGGTCCTTGGCGTGGGACCCACACACGCCTTTTGTGTACTGTACTTTGGTGCGCACTGGTGCCGGGGGGAGATGCGGTTGCCTGCCATCCAATTTCGCTTGTCGCAAGCAACTGCAGTTCTCGCCATCATGAAGTACACATGCTTACACGCACGTACAAAATAACAGACTGGAACATGCATGATTGGTCCGTGGCTTCCCAACACGCCGCGCATTCTTTGGTGGGTGGCTTCCCAAACTTAACCTTCATCTATCATGCGATCATGCGATCATGAGTTCGTGCTACCACGCTATCGCATCTGGCGTGTGTCCACGCGCCCGTGCACCGTTGATGGGGTGCCGCCCTAAACGCGGCCATGCCCCCCTGTCAATGTCTTGCCAACCTGGTGTCCTTCCCTGGTGCCTCATGCCCCTTCTTGGTGGCTCATGCCCCCCCTCTTGTGCCTGGTCTCCCCCATTGTGCCTCATACCCGTGCCTCATGTCCGCAGGTCCTGGAGGCCGTGTGTGACATCGCCAGCATGGGCCACGCAGGCCCCTACTCCACCGTGGTCGCGCTGCTGTCCAAGCTGTTTAAAGACCCGGTCGAGCAGCGTGCGTACCGAGGGAGCTACGTGCCAGGGGTCTCGTCTACGGGCGGCCTGGGCAGCACGGCGGCCAGGAGCAGCCAGGGACCTGACTTGGCCGCGCAGGCGACCATGGGCCGCTCCGTGTCCATCTCGCAGCTGCAGCCAGAGGATGTGGTCCGCGAGGGTCTGGCCCGCCTCACGTCACCCTTCTACTCTAAGGTGAGTAGATCGTTGAATAGATGACAGTCGTACAGTTTAGGTGAGTACCATGTAGAATACAGGGGAGGGTTACTGCGATCAGGGAGGGGCCGGTGCGGTTTATGTCACCCTTCTACTCCAAGGTGACTAGTATACTAGTACCTCCAAGGTGCCGTATGGTATAGTTGATTAGTCTGGGCTTTCAAAGATGTCACAGGAGTTAGCCAAAGTTTGCGGCAATCTTTAATATCTGATTTGTATATAAGCACACACACGGACACACGCGCCCACACACACAGACACACATGCACACACACCAAATTCTTCATTCAACCACCCTGTGCGTTATGCTACTATCAGACAAGGGCAAAGCAGATCCGTGGCGTCTCTAACCAAATCTCCCTCCCTCCCTCCCTCCCTCCCTCCCTCCCTCCCTCCCTCCCTCCCTCCTCCCTCCCTCCCTCCCTCCCTCCCTCCCTCCCTCCCTCCCTCCCTCCCTCCCTCCTCCCTCCTCCCTCCCTCCCTCCTCCCTCCTCCCTCCCTCCCTCCCTCCCTCCCTCCCTCCCTCCCTCCCTCCCTCCTCCCTCCCTCCTCCCTCCCTCCCTCCCTCCCTCCCTCCCTCCCTCCCTCCCTCCCTCCCTGCCTCCCTGCCTCCCTGCCTCCCTGCCTCCCTCCTCCCTCCCTCCCTCCTCCCTCCCTCCCTCCCTCCTCCCTCCCTCCCTCCCTCCCTCCCTCCCTCCCTCCCTCCCTCCTCCCTCCCTCCCTCCCTCCCTCCCTCCCTCCCTCCCTCCCTCCCTCCCTCCCTCCCTCCCTCCCTCCCTCCCTCCCTCCCTCCCTCCCTCCCTCCCTCCCTCCTCCCTCCCTCCCTCCCTCCCTCCCTCCCTCCCTCCCTCCCTCCCTCCCTCCCTCCCTCCCTCCCTCCCTCCCTCCCTCCCTCCTCCCTCCCTCCCTCCCTCCCTCCCTCCCTCCCTCCCTCCCTCCCTCCCTCCCTCCTCCCTCCCTCCCTCCCTCCCTCCCTCCCTCCCTCCCTCCCTCCCTCCCTCCCTCCTCCCTCCCTCCCTCCTACACTATGGCGCTATTTATATTCATTGAGAATGATATATATATATATATATATATTGAAGCACTGATACCCTAACCTGTCACATCTCCAACTATATGGAACAGTGGCAAAGCAGACCCCTTGCCTCGTTAACCTTCCCCTCCCTCGGCATGCTATCATGTGCGCCCCCCTCGCAGGAGGTCCCCCGCCTGTTCCAGCGATTTGCGTCGCAGCTAACGTCTCCCAGCCTGCGCGCGGACCTGCGGGTGCGGCTGCTAGATCTATTCTCCTACATGGGCTCCCTCATCCTGGACCAGGGAAGCTCCTCCCACGAGGCCTACCTGGCGACGCTCCTGCCTGCCATCGCGGCCGCCTGCAGGGACCTGCCGCCTGGCAACCCCCCCGGGTGGAACATTCTGGACGCAGACGTGGCCAGTGGCCCGGCATTAGTGGCTGGGGGCATCAACCCGGCCAAGCGGGCGAGTTTGACGCTCAACCACGAGACATTCAGCAAGGGTACGAGGGGAGGCTTGTGAGGGTTTGGAGCGTTGAATGGCTTAGAGTTTTAGGACGCTCAACCCCGAAATGTCCACCAAGTGTAAGGGGCAGGCCTGCTTAGGGTCTAGAAGGTTAATAGGTTCCATGCTGCCCATCACCCTCCGCCAGGGCAGCAAGCAGCAAGGCCTCTCCCCATGCAAGCTGGTGTCATGCCCACGATCGGCACAGTGGATCCTTCTCTGTCGCTACCAACCCTCCACTGTGTCAGGAAGCGAACAGATAATCACAACAACGCTCCCCTTTCTGTGCGTGTGCCTATGCTGGAAAACATTTTGCTATCGCTGCCAACATTACCATCCACACTACCCCCTTTCCAGCCCGGCCCGCCGCCTCCCTGGCAGATGCTTCGTCTCTGGATGCCCAAGCTGGGGCCGAGCATCAGGTCATCACCCCCGCCCTGCGCCGCCTCTTCCGCAACCTCTGGTTCTACATCGCCTTCCTCGGCTACGCGCCCCCTGTCGCGCTACGGCGCACCAACGCAGGGGCATCCGCCAAGGGCCAAGTGGGCAGTGGTGGCGACAACGGCGGGGGGTTGTTTCGGTGGGACAAGAATGCAGCCTGGGTGCCAGCAGGTGGGTGGCTTTTTGTTTGCATGATCGGCTGTGGCTGTTACAGGGGAAGATGCTGGGGCTGTGGGGGATAGCTAGCGTGGCCATATAAACGACCTGATTAGGGTTGATAAGGGGCTGTGGGGGATAGCTAGCGTGGCCATATGAACGACCTGATTAGGGTTGATAAGGGGCTGTGGGAGCAAGAGTTGGTCCATATTGTGCTGTTCCATTCATATGATGGTGGGTGGTGGTCCTTGGCTGCCAAAAATTGAAATTAAGGGATCTAAATTGTGTGGAATCGCCCTGGATAATGTGAGATGG
This sequence comes from Mesostigma viride, assembly GCA_009746045.1. Classification (NCBI taxonomy): domain Eukaryota; kingdom Viridiplantae; phylum Streptophyta; class Mesostigmatophyceae; order Mesostigmatales; family Mesostigmataceae; genus Mesostigma; species Mesostigma viride. Next base: position 4,335,383 of record RPFO01000050.1, on the reverse strand, counting down.
TCACTCACATATGCATGCTTACTAGTACATGATACGATATTTGTTCATCAAGAATGGATACCTACGCAAATCATCAAAACACGGCGGGGAAAAGATGGATTAAGAGAAACATGGAAGTCCGAATGCGTTCACTATGGCCCCCTGCGGCATGCCGCACCATATCAGGGGCACCCCACCAAGCCAGTGAACCATATATTTATGAGCGCAAAACCAAAGGAGGATTACGATACATATGATACAATGAATAATATAGGGTTATATATTTATATAATCATATAAATGTACAATCGTTTAGTACATCATATAATATACGAGATGAACTGGTAGATAGTCAGCCTGGTGTTGTGCCACAAATCTGCTGTGACTAAAATGTCAAACCATTACCTTGCTACATCTGCCACTCAGGCAGAGTAATATGTGGCAGAGTAATTTCAGCCGGGAAGGGGACGATTCACTGTGCCATCTGTGCGTACCCCTTCTGCCATGTGAATGTCCTTCCCCACCCCCTACCCCCACACCACCACCACCACCACCACCACCACCACCACCACCACCACCACCACCACCACCACCACCACCACCACCACCACCACCACCACCACCACCACCACCACCACCACCACCACCACCACCACCACCACCACCACCATGCCATATTCCAGTGGCCGAGATCGCCGAGGTGACCCCCCCCCTGAACCCGAGCGAGAGCCACAAGCGGGTGGAGGTGGAGAGTGAGCTGAGCGCGTTGCTGCAGCTGTACAAGAGCTCACGCTCACGCAGGCACAAGGTGAGCACGAGGGGTAGCGTGCATGACAGTCGCTTTTGTATTACGATGAACGCCCAATCATGCGTGCAGCTGTACAAGAGCTCACGCTCACGCAGGCACAAGGGTGAGCGCGTGTTGGAATATGCATTACCGCTATGATATCTCAAGCGCACTTGTACTCTCATCATGCACTTGTACTCTGTACAACAGCATGATGTTATCATCACCTTGCACTTGTACGCTGTACAAGAGCATACATGCAAAATGACCATGGGTGAGCCAGGAAGAAAATTCTTCACATAGTAGCATTTCCCCCCTTGCAACGATGCTTTTTTTCTTTACTGTTCTATGCTATCATTTTTTTTTCTCATGGCCTGCGCGCCCCTTTCCTGTTCCCCCATTTGGCATATGTTCTGCCCCACCTCGTAAATAATCCTGACCTCCGACTTCCCGCCACCACGCCGCGTGCACCTTGCAGGGCAAGAAGCTGGGCAAGCCGCGTGTCGCTTGCATGGTGAGTGTGTGAGTGTGGCAATAATTTCCTAATGTCTCTGGACGTCAAGTCGTGGTTACATTGGCTGCCCACCCAAGTAGCTCTAGAACATAGGTAAAGGAGGAGGAGGATTCCCGTAGCTGGGAATCGAGGAAGCATGTGTTATGCTTGTGACAAATATTGGCCGAGCCCAGGCACTGACAAAGGGGCCTCTGTTTACTCCGGTGTCGCCTAGCTTTTTTCCATCTTTTACTAAGGCCTGGTGCCTCAAATGATCATTATCACCCAGCCTTACAAACAGAATTTTGTAGTATCACATTCTTGTCCACCCTATCTGCTCACGCCTCACACAAAGCCTGGTGGCTCCATCTTATTACAATTCCTCTCCTAATGAGTCCTTGCCGGCCGTTATATTGCTTTCAACCCAGCATTTCTTCTACTGTAGCCTTGACTCACTTCCATTGAGTTCGTGCCACCGGCAACACTGCTCGTACCTCCACGCCAGTCGTCGTCGACTCTTCGACCAGCTATGAGGTACCTAGGTACTAGTATAGGAAAATCATAGTAACAATTTCATCAGAGCGCTTCCAAGCGGCTATCTGATTCCCCCCAAGCTGCCTTGTGCGGTGGGGCTGCCACCTGGCCACCACGCAGCCAGCGCTTGACTCCTGGTGCGGCTGCCACCCCCGGCCAGCAGGCTCCTGCCTTGTGATGATGCCGGCGGTTCCAACATGGCCGGTCGCCTAAAGCGGCTGGTCGCCATGGCGGTCCGGTGGCCTCATCTCTTATTTCGCTTACGTCCACCTGTTTTCCTCCAGCCTTTTGTACCTCCAACCATGTGTTTCTCTAAACCTCTCAACTGGGAGCTTGTGTGGTCATTGACCATGCCTCTTCATCCTATCGTTGTGTGTACATGCCATCCTCTTCATCCTAACGTTGTGTGTACATGCCATCCTCTTCATCCTATCGTTGTGTGTACATGCCATCCTCTTCATCCTATCGTTGTGTGTACATGCTATCCTCTTCATCCTATCGTTGTGTGTACATGCCATCCTCTTCATCCTATCGTTGTGTGTACATGCCATCCTCTTCATCCTATCGTTGTGTGTACATGCCATCCTCTTCATCCTATCGTTGTGTGTACATGCCATCCTCTTCATCCTATCGTTGTGTGTACATGCCATCCTCTTCATCCTATCGTTGTGTGTACATGCCATCCTCTTCATCCTATCGTTGTGTGTACATGCCATCCTCTTCATCCTATCGTTGTGTGTACATGCTATCCTCTTCATCCTATCGTTGTGTGTACATGCCATCCTCTTCATCCTATCGTTGTGTGTACATGCTATCCTCTTCATCCTATCGTTGTGTGTACATGCCATCCTCTTCATCCTATCGTTGTGTGTACATGCCATCCTCTTCATCCTATCGTTGTGTGTACATGCGATCCTCTTCATCCTATCGTTGTGTGTACATGCCATCCTCTTCATCCTATCGTTGTGTGTACATGCTATCCTCTTCATCCTATCGTTGTGTGTACATGCCATCCTCTTCATCCTATCGTTGTGTGTACATGCCATCCTCTTCATCCTATCGTTGTGTGTACATGCTATCCTCTTCATCCTATCGTTGTGTGTACATGCCATCCTCTTCATCCTATCGTTGTGTGTACATGCTATCCTCTTCATCCTATCGTTGTGTGTACATGCCATCCTCTTCATCCTATCGTTGTGTGTACATGCCATCCTCTTCATCCTATCGTTGTGTGTACATGCCATCCTCTTCATCCTATCGTTGTGTGTACATGCTATCCTCTTCATCCTATCGTTGTGTGTACATGCCATCCTCTTCATCCTATCGTTGTGTGTACATGCCATCCTCTTCATCCTATCGTTGTGTGTACATGCCATCCTCTTCATCCTATCGTTGTGTGTACATGCCATCCTCTTCATCCTATCGTTGTGTGTACATGCTTTCCTCTTCATCCTATCGTTGTGTGTACATGCCATCCTCTTCATCCTATCGTTGTGTGTACATGCCATCCTCTTCATCCTATCGTTGTGTGTACATGCCATCCTCTTCATCCTATCGTTGTGTGTACATGCCATCCTCTTCATCCTATCGTTGTGTGTACATGCCATCCTCTTCATCCTATCGTTGTGTGTACATGCCATCCTCTTCATCCTATCGTTGTGTGTACATGCCATCCTCTTCATCCTATCGTTGTGTGTACATGCCATCCTCTTCATCCTATCGTTGTGTGTACATGCCATCCTCTTCATCCTATCGTTGTGTGTACATGCTATCCTCTTCATCCTATCGTTGTGTGTACATGCTATCCATGACCTCCCGATTTATGTACTGGTTACTTGTTGGGCTAAAGTCCACCTGTGCGTGTTTATTTATACTTGCATCGCAGAGGCCCAAAGTGAACAGCCCCGAGCAGCGCGCCCCCGGGCCCCGCTTCAGCCTCGACACAAGCGTGGCCACCGGGGCACAGGCGGCGGCCGCAGGGACAGGTGGCGCGACGCCGTCGACCGCAGGGTACGGCGTTGCGGCGGAGGGCCCCCGTAAAGCGCTGGAGCTGCTCCTGGGGAAGACGATCGATGCGGCGGCGCTCGCTAGCCTGTCGGACGGCATGGCCACGTTTCTGCTGTCGGTTGCACACCTGGAGCTGCTGCGGCTGGGTAAGCCGCATGCTTGTTTGTGTTTTCATGTGGATATACTGCTGCTATATAATCGAGGCAGGCAGTGAACAAGAAATGCTGCCTTGTGCCAGCATGCGAGAAAAACGTGAAAGCTTGGCATAGCTGCAACAGGGCTTCGAACTAGGACCTCTTGCATAGATTCCGCGTCTGTGTGGGTCTATATTATGCACTTGTACTATTTGTAGTATGCATTCAGTGACCTTGGATTGCTGCTGTCGATCGCACCAGTGGAGCGGCTGCAGCTTGGGAACGGGTGCACTCACTCCCTAGTCTAATGGTGTTGTTATAGCAGTCTGCGTGTAGTGACCCCAGGTTTCGGCCTATTTCTTCGCCTGCGCGGCTGGACGCCCACATACCCATCCATTGACCAGTGACGGTCTAGGCCACCCACTCATTGGCCATCCCCCGCATGTGGGTTCTGCCCGTTCGCCCCTCGGCCGCTCGCCCCTCCCCCCCCTTCCTGACCCACACCTGACCTATAAGCCTGGTTGGCCATGTTCCAGACAGACCCCCGCCTTGTACTCCACAACCCCCGCCTTGTACTCCACGACCCCGGCCTTGTAATCCCTATTTCCCCGCCTGGTACTTCCCATTCCCCCATCGCTCTTCGCCTGTTGGCTGTTCCGTGCTTGGTCGCGGTGAACCCTACGCTGAAGCAACCCTTTCTCGCACAACCCTTGCTCGTCGCTCCGGCATCCACGGCTTGAGGTTTCCGTGCTCCGGCATGTGCATGGCATATCTGCCCACACAACCTTGGTTAGGTGTGAAACAGGCACCAAGGGCGAAGGGCGTACTAAAGGATCTGGCTCTGTTCCCGTCCCCCCCCCCCCCCCCCCCCCTCCCCATTTCCCCCCTGTACCCCCCCCAGGCCATGAGAGCAGCCTGCGCGGCAAGTGCTCGCTGGCCCCCGTCCTGTCCTACCTGAACAACCCGGACGCCAACCCCGAGGAGCAGCGCGTGATGGCGGCGATTGCCGAGTGTGTGTTCGCGGCCGTGCTGGCGTCCCTGGACAGGGGGGACAGCGTGGCCCAGCTGGGGTGGGGGCTGCAGCACCAGGGTACGTCTGAGGGGGAGGGCAGGGGGATACACGTAGGGTATTCTGGGGGGCGTAGCGTAGGTGATCCACAGCGCGGCATGCTGGTGGTTGATGGTCGCATCTGCTGGTCGTCAGTTATGATCTTTGCCACCGCTTTGGAGACGTTGTTCTTATCTCTTTGTGATTTATTTCGCTACCTTGTTGGTAGCTTTCTGTTACAATGCGGCTTCGCAAGGCAACCCTTTTCCAGGGCTACAAAGGCCTGCCTTATTAGATAGGCCATGCTTGTATGCTGTCTGTTGCCAGCGTTTCCCCCCACATTTGCGTATGCGTGTCGTTTGTTAATAATGCAAATAGTTGTCGCCGTGTAACCCAATCACTACCTGTTTAGACCTAAGTCTTTCTCTCTCTCCATCGCCACCGAGGCCTCACAAGTCACCTCCATACAGGGATCCCGGCTCCCTTTGCCATCTCCCCGATGGCTCATCTTCCACCGCCAGATGCGCCAGGTGGCGGCGCGCTATCGGTGGACGCGGCCACGCGCTGGTCCCTGTGCGATGCGGTGCTGCAGCGCCACACCTACACGCTGCTCTCGGGCGTGGCCATGCGGGGCACTGTGCTGCGCCGTCTGTCCAACAACTTCTTGCGCCGGCTGATGCAGCACCACCCACAGGTGTGTGTCCGCGTGTCCGTGTGTGTGCTTGTGTGTGGGGGGGGGCCTGTGTGTGCGTCTGTGCGTGTGTGCGTGTGTAAGGTGCTTTCTCTAGGCTGTGCGTGTATGCCTTGTGTGTGCGTGTGTGCAGCACCACCTGGATATGTACACATGTTTCCAGACTAGGCATGCACTTTGTTTCCAGACTAGGCATGCACTAAGTTTCCAGACCATACTGCTGTACTAGTCTGATGCCATCGATACGCAGCACCCCCCGTGTGTGTGCGCATGTTTCCCTACGGCTGTACTGGTCTGATGCCATAGATACCAAGTGCACTTGACCTCATGGGATTGACTAGGACGTTTGTGACAAGTTCCACCACTCTATACCTCCTGCAGGTGTGGCCGTTTGTGTTACTTCTATTCGTTTGCCCTCGCTTGAATGTGCTGGAAACATCCCAGAGCTCCCTTTAACATCCGGCGCACGTCACCGAACCCTCCGCATCCCCGCTGGCATCTCCGCATCACATCATCCACATTGTGTTTGTACATCCCGCCACACGTCTACCCGCCAGATCTCCTCATCCTGCCTGCCCCCCCACATAACGTAACTGCCCTTGTCCTGTTTGTACATCCCGCCCCACGTCCACCCGCCAGATTCTCCACAGCCCCGCCTGCGTCTCCAAGCTGCTACGCGTCGTGGGCGAGGTCGGCTTCCTTCACGAGAACGAGGCCAGGGGTGGGGGCAGCAACGGCGCAGGGTCCCTGGCGCCGCCCGCGCGGGGCCTCCTGCGCGGCGCGGTCGGCAGCATCAGCGCCACCGTGGTGGGCGGCTCGTCAGCGGGCGCGCCCCCGTCCACAATGGGCGGTGACCTGGGGGAGATTTCCAAGGAGGTGCAGCAGCTGCTGCATCTGTGGCTCACGCGCGCGGTGGCGGCGGCGCCGCTGACCACGCAGTGCCTCGTGCAGGTGGGTGCGACCGAGCTGTTTCCCTTTTCCTTAAGTGAAGAATTGTGACAGTGCCCCGTGGCTGGGTGTGCTTGCCGCAACAGACGGATAGATATCTCGCATTCGATTCATAGATGCATAGAGGTTGCTGGTCTGATCACGGTATACAGGGTTAATACAGGGTTAATACTGGGTTAGTACAGGGTTAATACTGGGTTAATACAGGGTCAGTATGATGGTTCTTACCATGCCTCGTGCAGGTGGGTGCGACCACGGTGTTCCATGATATTACTACTAATATGTAGATAGGTAATTGTAAGATATCCAAAGATACTATTAGTAGTATGTAGATAGGTAATTGTAGGATATCCAAAGATACTATTAGTAGTATGTAGATAGGTAGTTTTCTACCTAACCACCATGGATCACCATCTGAAGCAGTCATGTGCTTTTAATTAATTAATTAATTAATTAATTAATTAATTAATTAATGGATCATCATGGATGGTTGTAATATCAAGACCCGGTACAGTCCCTCGTGCAGGTGCGTGCAGAAGTTGCACTAGCCAGTGTTGACAGTTTTGTGGTACCAGCGAACGGGCATACGCGGAGCGGGGCATGGGGGAGGTGCATGCTGGTATTTTCTTTCGTACTCGTTGTACCGGATTGACACTATGGAACGCAAGGCGCTACCAAAGGAGGGAAACTGCTTCCCTTTTTCATAAGTGTGCTGTCCGAGCTGGTCTCTTCTCCTGGCATCATAATTATGCTGAATTTAGCTGCCTTTTACTGACGCAAGCCTGTGATGGCCACCCTTGCCCCTGGCACCCTGTCCTCCCCTCTCCTCTCCTCCTCCCCTCGCTTTTCCCTGGCAGGAGTACGCTCGCCAGAACAACGACATCGACATCTCGCTGCTGGCATCGCTGCTGCCGCCCACGCTGGTGCTGCCGCCCAAGCAGGGGCGGGAGGCGGTGCTGGCGGCCGACACGGGCGGTGGCTACTCAGTGATCACTGCGGTCGCGGTGGGGGGGCACTCTACGCAGCGCGCCAAGGTGAGGCAGATGAGGGGGGAGGTGGTGGATGCAAGAGCCAGCGTGAGAATGTTTTTGGGGAGGTGGCGGATGCAAGGGCTAAGGTTGGGGCAACGGAAGGGAGGTGGCGGATGCAAGAGCCAGCGTGTGGGTGATTTTAGGGAGATGGTGGATGCAAGAGCCAAGGTGAGGGTGATGGGGGGGATAGACCACAGAAGGGGGATCAAATGCTTTTTTCTGCATGGCTTGAGCCATCTGGCCTTTTTAGCACTTTTCTTGCACTCCCGTGCACATCTTCACTTGCCCCTTCCTTCTTCCTTCCTTCCTTCCTTCCTTCCTTCCTTCCTTCCTTCCTTCCTTCCTTCCTTCCTTCCTTCCTTCCTTCCTTCCTTCCTTCCTTCCTTCCTTCCTTCCTTCCTTCCTTCCTTCCTTCCTTCCTTCCTTCCTTCCTCCCTCCCTCCCTCCCTCCCTCCCTCCCTCCCTCCCTCCCTCCTTCCCTCCCTCCCTCCTCCCTCCCTCCCTCCTCCCTCCTCCCCCTCCCTCCCTCCCTCCCTCCCTCCCTCCCTCCCTCCCTCCCTCCCTCCCTCCTCCCTCCCTCCCTCCCTCCCTCCCTCCCTCCCTCCCTCCCTCCCTCCCTCCCTCCTCCCTCCTCCCTCCTCCCTCCCTCCCTCCCTCCCTCCCTCCTCCCTCCCTCCCTCCCTCCCTCCTCCCTCCCTCCCCTCCCTCCCTCCCTCCCTCCCCCTTCCCCCTTCCCCCTTCCCCCCTTCCCCCCCCTTCCCCCTTCCCCCCTTCCCCCTTCCCCCCCTTCCCCCTTCCCCCTTCCCCCTTCCCCTTCCCCTTCCCCCCTTCCCCCCTTCCCCCCTTCCCCCTTCCCCCCTTCCCCCCTTCCCCCCTTCCCCCTTCCCCTTCCCCCCTTCCCCCTTCCCCCTTCCCCCCTTCCCCCTTCCCCTTCCCCCTTCCCCCTTCCCCCTTCCCCTTCCCCCCTTCCCCCTTCCCCCTTCCCCCTTCCCCCTTCCCCCCTCCCCCCTTCCCCTTCCCCCTTCCCCCCCTTCCCCTTCCCCCCTTCCCCCCTTCCCCCCTTCCCCCTTCCCCCTTCCCCCCTTCCCCCTTCCCCCCTTCCCCCTTCCCCCCTTCCCCCCTTCCCCCTTCCCCCTTCCCCCCTCCCCCCTTCCCCCTTCCCCTTCCCCCCCTTCCCCCCTTCCCCCCTTCCCCCCTTCCCCCCTTCCCCCCTTCCCCCTTCCCCCCTTCCCCCTTCCCCCTTCCCCCTTCCCTTCCCCCTTCCCCCCTTCCCCTTCCCCCTTCCCCCTTCCCCCTTCCCCCCTTCCCCTTCCCCCTTCCCCCTTCCCCTTCCCCCTTCCCCCCTTCCCCCTTCTCCCTTCCCCCCTTCCCCTTCCCTTCCCTTCCCCTTCCCCCCTTCCCCCTTCCCCCTTCCCCCTTCCCCTTCCCCCCTTCCCCTTCCCCTTCCCCTCCCCTTCCCTTCCCCCCTTCCCCCCTTCCCCCTTCCCCCCTTCCCCCTTCCCCCTTCCCCCCTTCCCTTCCCCCTTCCCCTTCCCCCCTTCCCCCCTTCCCCCTTCCCCCTTCCCCCTTCCCCTTCCCCCTTCCCCCCTTCCCCCCTTCCCCTTCCCCCTTCCCCCTTCCCCCTTCCCCCCTTCCCTTCCCCCTTCCCCCCTTCCCCCTTCCCCTTCCCCCTTCCCCTTCCCCTTCCCCCTTCCCCCCTTCCCTTCCCCCTTCCCTCCTTCCCCCCTTCCCCCTTCCCCCCTTCCCCCTTCCCCTTCCCTCCCTTCCCCTTCCTTCCCCCTTCCCTCCTTCCCCCCCTTCCCTTCCCTTCCCCCTTCCCCCCTTCCCCCTTCCCCCTTCCCCCTTCCCCCCTTCCCCCCTTCCCCCCTTCCCCCTTCCCCTTCCCCCTTCCCCCTTCCCCCTTCCCCCTTCCCCTTCCCCTTCCCCCTTCCTCTTCCCCCCTTCCCCTTCCCCCTTCCCCCCTTCCCCCCTTCCCCCCTTCCCCTTCCCCCCTTCCCCCTTCCCCCCTCGCCCCTCGCCCCTCGCCCCTGCCCCTCGCCCCCTCGCCCCCTCGCCCCCTCGCCCCCTTCCCTGTTTGTTTTGTTGCCATTTGTGCGACTTGCTCATGCATTTGCTCACGCGTGCGCTATTGCATTCCTGCTGTCGCGGCCTCATGCTGCATCCCGCCACCCCAGGGCGCGGGTGCCACTGGCCAGAACCCCGTCTCCGCGTTTGTGTCGGCCATCACAGCAAAGTCGCTCGCGGTGGGCGAGGTGCAGGGCATGCGGGAGTACGGCCGCGCGATGGCCAAGCTGGCGTCCGGCACCAAGAGCGCCAGTGTTCCGGCTAGGGGACTGTGGGCGCTGCCGCCACCAGGGATGGGCGTGGGCTTCCTGGGAGGCCTGCCCTTTGCAGGAGCCATGTAAGTGGTTGGATGTGTGTTGCTCTTGCGCGTTAAATTAATTTCGCTTAGTTCTCTTGCATTGCAGGAGCCATGCGCATGCTGAGGCGCACCTTTGTTCTTGCATCCTCCTGAGTGCCCAGCTGAGGGTCGCTGGGGTAGGGCGCACGGCGGTACCATAACCACGTTTTATTCTTCAATAAGGTGTTATGTTCAGTTGGGTATAAGGAACCCGTGCTTTACCACGACATACACTACCGCCACCCCAACCATACCTACCTCCCATCCCCCACCCGGCCCATCCAGCTCCTGC
>RPFO01000050.1:4289092-4290667 GCA_009746045.1 Mesostigma viride | reverse complement strand
CCCTAACCCCTACCCCTACCCCTACCCCTACCCCTACCCCTACCCCTACCCCTACCCCTACCCCTACCCTACCCCTACCCTACCTACCCCTACCCCTACCCCTACCCCTACCCTACCCTACCCCTACCCTACCCCTACCCTACCCCTACCCCTACCCCTACCCTACCCTACCCCTACCCCTACCCTACCCCTACCCCTACCCTACCTACCCCTACCCCTACCCCTACCCTACCCTACCCCTACCCTACCCCTACCCCCCCCTACCCCTACCCTACCCTACCCCTACCCTACCCCTACCCCTACCCCTACCCTACCCCTACCCCTACCCCTACCCCTACCCCTACCCCTACCCTACCCCTACCCCTACCCCTACCCTACCCCTACCCCTACCCCTACCCTACCCTACCTACCCTACCCCTACCCCTACCCTACCCCTACCCCTACCCCTACCCTACCCCTACCCCTACCCCTACCCCTACCCCTACCCCTACCCCCTACCCCTACCCCTACCTACCCTACCCCTACCCCTACCCCTACCCCTACCCCTACCCCTACCCCTACCCCTACCCCTACCCCTACCCCTACCCCTACCCCTACCCCTACCCTACCCCTACCCTACCCCTACCCCTACCCCTACCCCTACCCCTACCCCTACCCTACCCTACCCCTACCCCTACCCTACCCCTACCCTACCCCTACCCCTACCCCTACCCCTACCCCTACCCCTACCCTACCCTACCCCTACCCTACCCCTACCCCTACCCCTACCCCTACCCCTACCCCTACCCCTACCCCTACCCCTACCCCTACCCCTACCCCTACCCCTACCCTACCCCTACCCTACCCCTACCCCTACCCCTACCCTACCCCTACCCCTACCCCTACCCCTACCCCTACCCTACCCTACCCCTACCCCTACCTACCCCTACCCCTACCCTACCCCTACCCCTACCCCTACCCCTACCCCTACCCTACCCTACCCTACCCCTACCCCTACCCCTACCCCTACCCCTACCCCTACCCCTACCCTACCCCTACCCTACCCCTACCCCTACCCCTACCCCTACCCCTACCCCTACCCCTACCCCTACCCCTACCCCTACCCCTACCCCTACCCCTACCCCTACCCCTACCCCTACCCTACCCCTACCCCTACCCTACCCTACCCCTACCCCTACCCCTACCCCTACCCACCCCTACCCCTACCCCTACCCCTACCCCTACCCCTACCCCTACCCCTACCCCTACCCCTACCCCTACCCCTACCCCTACCCTACCCCTACCCCTACCCTACCCCTACCCCTACCCTACCCCTACCCTACTACCCCTACCCCTACCCCTACCCCTACCCCTACCCCTACCCCTACCCCTACCCCTACCCCTACCCCTACCCCTACCCCTACCCCTACCCCTACCCCTACCCTACCCTACCCCTACCCTACCCCTACCCCTACCCCTACCCCTACCCCTACCCCTACCCCTACCCTACCCCTACCCCTACCCCTACCCCTACCCCTACCCCTACCCCTACCCCTACCCCTACCTACCCCTACCCCTACCCTACCCTACCCCTAC
>RPFO01000050.1:4224092-4286592 GCA_009746045.1 Mesostigma viride | reverse complement strand
TTGCATGACAGTTTGCCTTTTTCGTATATGTCCAAACCGCACGGTCTAATCACCTGTTCTGGTTTGAAGTGGGCGGGTGCGAAAGCAAAGGGAAGCATCCCAAAGCATATTTAGTAGTTGGATGCAGACCGCTTGGGAAGAGTGGATGCTTTGCAAAGCCATAGTAGCACAGCCAACGCTGCCATCGGTATCGTGGCTGATCCTGACACATACTTCGGTGTCTTGTGTCTTGTTTCTTGTTTCTTGTTTCTTGAATGTTGGCCCTTTCCCCTGGTCATTTCTCCCTTGTTTCTTGCTCATGGCTTATGGCTTATGGCTTATGGCTTTTGGCTTATGGCTTATGGCTTATGGCTTATGGCTTATGGCTTATGGCTTATGGCTTATGGCTTATGGCTTATGGCTTATGGCTTATGGCTTATGGCTTATGGCTTATGGCTTATGGCTTATGGCTTATGGCTTATGGCTTATGGCTTATGGCTTATGGCTTATGGCTTATGGCTTATGGCTTATGGCTTATGGCTTATGGCTTATGGCTTATGGCTTATGGCTTATGGCTTATGGCTTATGGCTTATGGCTTATGGCTTATGGCTTATGGCTTATGGCTTATGGCTTATGGCTTATGGCTTATGGCTTATGGCTTATGGCTTATGGCTTATGGCTTATGGCTTATGGCTTATGGCTTATGGCTTATGGCTTATGGCTTATGGCTTATGGCTTATGGCTTATGGCTTATGGCTTATGGCTTATGGCTTATGGCTTATGGCTTATGGCTTATGGCTTATGGCTTATGGCTTACGGCTTACGGCTTACGGCTTACGGCTTACGGCTTACGGCTTACGGCTTACGGCTTACGGCTTACGGCTTACGGCTTACGGCTTACGGCTTACGGCTTACGGCTTACGGCTTACGGCTTACGGCTTACGGCTTACGGCTTACGGCTTACGGCTTACGGCTTACGGCTTACGGCTTACGGCTTACGGCTTACGGCTTACGGCTTACGGCTTACGGCTTACGGCTTACGGCTTACGGCTTACGGCTTACGGCTTACGGCTTACGGCTTACGGCTTACGGCTTACGGCTTACGGCTTACGGCTTACGGCTTACGGCTTACGGCTTACGGCTTACGGCTTACGGCTTACGGCTTACGGCTTACGGCTTACGGCTTACGGCTTACGGCTTACGGCTTACGGCTTACGGCTTACGGCTTACGGCTTACGGCTTACGGCTTACGGCTTACGGCTTACGGCTTACGGCTTACGGCTTACGGCTTACGGCTTACGGCTTACGGCTTACGGCTTACGGCTTACGGCTTACGGCTTACGGCTTACGGCTTACGGCTTACGGCTTACGGCTTACGGCTTACGGCTTACGGCTTACGGCTTACGGCTTACGGCTTACGGCTTACGGCTTACGGCTTACGGCTTACGGCTTACGGCTTACGGCTTACGGCTTATGGCTTATGGCTTATGGCTTATGGCTTATGGCTTATGGCTTATGGCTTATGGCTTATGGCTTATGGCTTATGGCTTATGGCTTATGGCTTATGGCTTATGGCTTATGGCTTATGGCTTATGGCTTATGGCTTATGGCTTATGGCTTATGGCTTATGGCTTATGGCTTATGGCTTATGGCTTATGGCTTATGGCTTATGGCTTATGGCTTATGGCTTATGGCTTATGGCTTATGGCTTATGGCTTATGGCTTATGGCTTATGGCTTATGGCTTATGGCTTATGGCCTATGGCTTATGGCTTATGGCTTATGGCTTATGGCTTATGGTTTATCGCCTATCGCCTATCGCCTATCGCCTATCGCCTATCGCCTATCGCCTATCGCCTATCGCCTATCGCCTATCGCCTATCGCCTATCGCCTATCGCCTATCGCCTATCGCCTATCGCCTATCGCCTATCGCCTATCGCCTATCGCCTATCGCCTATCGCCTATCGCCTATCGCCTATCGCCTATCGCCTATCGCCTATCGCCTATCGCCTATCGCCTATCGCCTATCGCCTATCGCCTATCGCCTATCGCCTATCGCCTATCGCCTATCGCCTATCGCCTATCGCCTATCGCCTATCGCCCCTCGCCTCTCGCCCCTCGCCCGTCGCCCCTCGCCCCTCCCCCCTCGCCCCTCGCCCCTCGCCCCTCGCCTCTCGCCTCCCGCCTCTCCTCTCTCGCCTCTCGCCCCTCGCCTCTCGCCTCTCGCCGCTCGCCTCTCGCCCCTCGCCCCTCGCCTCTCGCCGCTCGCCGCTCGCCGCTCGCCTCTCGCCGCTCGCCCCTCGCCCCTCGCCCCTCGCCCCTCGCCCCTTGCTTCTTGCCTCTTGCCTCTTGCCTCTTGCCTCTTGCCTCTTGCCTCTTGCCTCTTGCCTCTTGCCTCTTGCCTCTTGCCTCTTGCCTCTTGCCTCTTGCCTCTTGCCTCTTGCCTCTTCCCTCTTGCCTCTTGCCTCTTGCCTCTTGCCTCTTGCCTCTTGCCTCTTGCCTCTTGCCTCTTGCCTCTTGCCTCTTGCCTCTTGCCTCTTGCCTCTTGCCTCTTGCCTCTTGCCTCTTGCCTCTTGCCTCTTGCCTCTTGCCTCTTGCCTCTTGCCTCTTGCCTCTTGCCTCTTGCCTCTTGCCTCTTGCCTCTTGCCTCTTGCCTCTTGCCTCTTGCCTCTTGCCTCTTGCCTCTTGCCTCTTGCCTCTTGCCTCTTGCCTCTTGCCTCTTGCCTCTTGCCTCTTGCCTCGTGCCTCTTGCCTCGTGCCTCGTGCCTCGTGCCTCGTGCCTCGTGCCTCGTGCCTCGTGCCTCTTGCCTCTTGCCTCTTGCCTCTTGCCTCTTGCCTCTTGCCTCTTGCCTCTTGCCTCTTGCCTCTTGCCTCTTGCCTCTTGCCTCTTGCCTCTTGCTTCTTGTTTCTTTCCTTGTGTTTCTTTGCACACATCGTCCCGCGGTGAGATGCTGCGCAGCTCACGGCATCCTTCAGCACCGCCAACGCTGCTGGCATCCCCATCTACCTCGTGGGGGGAGGTGACCCTGACCTTGTTCGCAGCCTGCAACAACACGAACCCTTTGTGGAGGGTCCCCTACGCGCCTCCATCCGGTACATTGGCCCGGATGAACCCGCGCTCGCGTCGAGGCTCGCCGCCACGCTCATTGCGCGAGGCATCAAGCACCTGGAGTGCGTTGCTCTAAACGTCGATGACTCCCGGTGGCCAAGCCGGTGTCGTATGGCACAGAAAGCAGCTTTGGAATCAGGAATGAGTGCAGACGTGCTGCCTGTGCTTGCCAACCTTGCGGCCGCGGTGCAACAAGCGGTTGTGGAGCATCATGGGGGGCTCCAAATCGCGATTCTAGTGGAGGATGTCGCCACATACCAGAGAGTGAAAGCCTCCATTCCCTCCAATGCCAGCATAACTCTCGTCGTGTACGAGACGTCGGTCGAGGTGCTGGTGGACATCCGTGCGGGCCAGCGCGTGCTGGCGGTAGATCTCAGCGAGTACACTCAGGGGTACCTGGCGCTGGCGCTGGCATCCGTGGAGCACCACAACGGCCAGATGGTGACGTCTGACATAGAGACCGCGGTGACCATCTATGGCCAGGGGGCGCAGTCGGTGAGAAGCCTCATGCGTTCTGCTTAAGCTCTGGTAGTGTTTTGTTTCCGTATCTGTTTGCACGTTAACCACCAGGCCAGTATCAACATAGTAGAACACGCTAAATATGGTACCCAACTTATAATAATTTTTTAAGTGCGAGCAAAAAGGCCAAAGATAGAGGACTCAACGGGAAGGTTCAGTTGATCAGAGACTGCAAGAGGGCAAGCATGAACAGGAAATGGGTCCATTCTCTTTTTGTACTTACAAATATGCTATAGTGTAAATAGGAAGCCGTGCCTTGTTTAATAAATACCCCCTAGTCCAGTGCTTGAAACATGCTCAACCTCTCTTCTTCAGCCCGATTCGAAGGCGTCTGGAGACTTTGGTGGTATAGGAGGGGCGGGTTCGGAAAGGGCTGAGCATACGGTAACTTCCAGCACATGTCCCCGGAATGCCCTGGTGAAGCTTGTTTCCTGAGGTCTTCGATTATTGATCAAGCCCGATGCCCCGATGCAACCCTGGCCCGAGGACTGCAAACCGGATGTCCTGTCTGATGCACCGTTACTGGATATGTTGTCTGATGCACGGTAACTGAATATCTTGTCTGATGCACCGTAACTGAATATCTTGTCTGATGCACCGTTACTGAATATCTTGTCTGATAAACCGTTACTGAATATCTTGTCTGATGCACCGTTGAAAACCTGTTTCTGAGATCATAAGGTTATAGTTGAAGGTCCTGCATGATGGAACCCTGAATAGTAAAATCAAGTGTATAGCCCCAAAGGAGATTGGGCGAACATGGACTAACAATCAGCACTAACTGTGACACTCCGTTATTAGTTTGCAAGGTGACCCCGCGAACCTGTGGGACCACCCAGGCGCTCTGGAAAGTTCATGGGTGCGGCACCTGACCCCATAGTTATATACTTCTAAACGCTTGTGATCTTTTATTTTTGCGTGAAAGTTGCAAACGGCCTAAGTCTCTTATTCTCCCTCTGTCATGGTCTTAAGCTGGGCAATCAGTGGCTTCGTTGTGTGTGGTTAGGTTCTTGATCCAAGGGGTAACTGTCTGTACCCTTCGCGTGCTATGGAGCCTTCCGCATGATAAAACAGACTTCAGCTGTTGGTTGGACGTAATAAGGGCTTTCGGGGGTTCCAGATGATGACCTGAATTGTCCTCGCTGACGGCGATCAGGGAACCAACTGGAGGCTTTGATATTGATTGCCCGTTTGCGGCCACTGCGCGTTGCATATGCACGATTCAATGGTGTGCGTTGGGAATTTCTTTTTCCCCAGGCGCTTCACCCTTGTGTGCGATAAGGCCAGTTCTCCTATCATGTCAATAATAAGGCCCAATCGCTTGGCTTTCCTTTCTGCACCAAACAAGCAACTGACCGTGCAGCAGCGTTGGAGTTCTTGCTCATATTCTATCTGTAGTCTTAACCACCCAGGTAATGGATGCCGTCATGCACTTGAATTCTCTTACGTTTGTCTCCACCTCGCAAATTCGCCTGGAATATCTCTATTGGCTGTCTTCAAGAGCTGATCTTTTCTAGTCGCTGTCTTTACGTCACCTTGGGACTATGCAGGTGACCGACGAGGTCATGCAGCGCGAGGTGTGCCGTGCAGCAGGGAACCCTGTGTGCGGGGACCCGGGGGTGCTACCGGTGACCGCGTCGGGGTGCACCTGCTTTGACCGCGCGGACGTCCGTTACAAGGTCATCGGTGCCGTACCTAAGCGGCTGCTGACATCCTACCATCTCTATCAAGGCATGGTGGACGCGGAAAGGGATCTCCCGGGGTCAACCTTTCGATGGTGCGTGGTAGGGGGTCTGATGGGTTGTTCGTATAAGGTCAGGGTTGGTATCAGTAATGCCGTTGAAAGGGATCTGCCGGGGTCAACCTTTCGATGGTGCGTGGTAGGGGGTCTGATGGGTTGTTCGTATAAGGTCAGGGTTGGTATCAGTAATGCCGTTGAAAGGGATCTGCCGGGGTCAACCTTTCGATGGTGCGTGGTAGGGGGTCTGATGGGTTGTTCATACGGTGGGGTTTTATATCAGTTCTCTTACTTTTGTAAGGAACTCCCCGAAATCAACCTTCCGATGGTACGTGGTAGGGTGGTCTTGTATAGTATGATTGGATTGGTATCGGTTCTAATTACCAATAAAATAATTACCAGGGTTTTAACTCATCGATGGTGGGCTTGCTGGCCCATGGATGCAAGCGGTATGCCTAATTGTCCTACAGCAGTATCTGTGCACTAGTAGTATATACTGCTAGCGTGACGCTAGTGTAGGTCTGGTACCTACTGACTATGCTTATATCCTACAGCAGTATCTGTGCACTAGTAGTATACTGCTAGTGTGATGCTAGTGATAGTCATTCATTAATTAATGATGGTAGTATAAGTCGGGTATCTAGTAACTCATACCAAGACAATTAGCTTTCTGCAGAGGCATCGCAATCTCTTGTTGTGGCCCGGTAACTTGCTATTCAAGTGATGTCCCTATCTACTGTGTATTCAAGTAGCTAATCTCCTGTTCTCAAGAAGCAGTTATTTACATACCTGTCCCTATCTACCGTGTATTCAGGTAATGTCCTGCTCTCAAGAAGCAGCTGTGTGCATACCTGGTTGTGTCTTTGATACCTAGCGTCTGTAGGCCCACGCTTTGTACACAATTCAGTACACTGGGCCTGTAGACAATAGCCATCTGATACGATTCAAACGCACTGTTATGTTTGTGCAGCACGCAAGTTTTTGTGTAGTGCCTGTAGGCCCACGGTTTGTACTCAACTGAGTGCAGTGGGCTTATCGACACTAGGGCTGGGCGCACATTGGCGCTGTTTATGCCTGTCACCAGACGCCAACAAAACCTGGTTTTGAGGCACCACATCGTCTATGGATGAATCACGCACATCACTGCTGACTGTTCCTATCACGACGCACGGAATAAGTTTGTCAGAAATTGCGGATTACAGCAGTTTGCCAGCTACTTCCACGTATCGCTTGCAGCTCGCTCGCCTTTTCCTCACCCTATATCCAACCCCTGGGACAAACACCTTCCGACCTGTCTGCTTCATCCTCAACATTCATTTATTTCACACGTCAACTGAGTCAACATGCACAATGCCGCTACAGGTAATCATGCGGCCGACTTCTCTATCTATTTTATTAAAAAAGTTTTCTGGAGTCTTTCTCCTTTTGATCTTCTGCGAATAGCCTCAGGAGTTTTTCCCTTGATCAAACCCTCGTTAAATATGAGGCTTCCCCTGTGTAGTCTCTCTCCCCTTGATCACATCCTCGTTAAATATGAGGCTTCCCCTGTGTAGTCTCTCTCCCCTTGATCACATCCTCGTTAAATATGAGGCTTCCCCTGTGTAGTCTCTCTCCCCTTGATCACATCCTCGTTAAATATGAGGCTTTCCCTGTATAGTCTCTCTCCCCTTGCCCTGCGGGTAGCTAGTCATGATGCTCTTTTCCCTCCATAATTTCCTAGTTGACGTCGAGGGTCTGGCCCCTTGATCTTCAGCAGATCACCATGATGCCCTGCCCCATCGTTTGTAGGTAGCCATGAGGCTGTTTGTCGGTCTCCCCATTAACTCTTATTGGTGAACATGAGGCCATGCCCGTTCGATCTTTTCTCGATAATCCCGGCTCTCTCTCTTTCCAATGCTACATAGGTGCTTAAGCTAAGGTCCATTGGAGTGCCTTCCTACCAGGGAAACAAGTTTATTACAATAAGTGTGTGCAGGCTTAAACAGTTGAGCCTAGCCACACCCTCAACATCATTGTACAAGTCATTGTCAAGTTAGGCCAGTTCACCATGCTGTGGCCCAGCACATGCCCCCTTGGTCCAATCTTGTCCCTAGCAGCAGCGAGGGTGGGTGGGTGGGAGCTGCAAAAAGGCCTCCCTACCTTCACCACACCGTACGGTGTGAAAATGAAAACAAAGCACATGCTCTCAAGGCGCCGCGCCCCCCTCAATTCAGGGCGGGCAGGGTTGACAGTAGGCACTAGTACCGGCGCAACGCCGGTCCTATTCTATTCTAGTCCTAAGTAACACAAGCACCCCACATGGTGTAGGTGACGTACGGTAGAGCTACAGGCCGCAGATCGGCCCCCTTTGAGCCCGCCGCAACATAACTATAAAATGAGCAGATAGCTCAAAAAGTCCAGGTAACACAGGCGCTCTCTCCCCCCTAATGATCGGAAATAGATAATTCCACGACTCAGGCGATTCCCGTAATCTTCAGTAGATAACCACGAGGATCTTTCCCATGGTTGGCCCTCTCAACACCCAACAGGACCATTTTCCCGTCTTTTTTTCTTCACCAAATAGCCATGATGCCCGCTCCCCGTCCTCTTTCTAAATACTACACAACCAACAGGACCATCTACGACAACGTCGAAGTCCTGGCCCAACTCGCCGCATACGCCGAGGTCGCCAACGGGACTTTCTACCGCGGCGCCATCAGCATGGACGCCTACTTGGTGGAAACTAGCGCGAGAATACTTGCCGCGATGCACTCAGTGGTCGCGGCAGGCAAGCCACTCTACCTGGGCTACATGCAACCGCCCGAAGTCAGCATTGACGCCTTCCTCGACAAGTACAAGGCGAGGTCCTTCGTGGGCCCGAAACTGAAATATTGCGCGCAGTACCTGGGCGAGCTCGCGAGGCAGCTCGAAGGGCGGCACTTGCTCGTCCACAACAACGTAGGCTATCTCAGTGTCACGTGGGAATTCGTGGAATCCCTCGTGGCGAATTTCCTAGGAGAAGGCTATGCGCCCCTGCCCAATATTTGGAAGTTCCCGCCCACCCTACATGGCAGTGCAGCGAATCGCACGGGCGCGTGGGGGCTACTCGCGAACCCCCTGACAAATCGGACCGCGCAGGTGAGAAAGAGAACATGAGTGGACCGTATGCGGGTGGCCGAGATCTGTCGCATGCATAGATGCTGTCCTGGTAGATGAGAGCTGTCATCTATGCCCTGCTATGGGTGGGTGAGCGCTGTTAATATCCATGCCCTATTCAGGTGGGTGTCAGAGTGCTATTATTCAAGCCCTATGAAGGTGGGTGAGCGCTACTAATATCCATGCCCTATGCAGGTGGGTGTCAGAGTGCTATTATTCAAGCCCTATGAAGGTGGGTAAGCGCTGTTAATATCCACGCCCTATGCAGGTGGGTGTCAGAGTGCTATTATCCAAGCGCTATATGCAGGTGCCTGAGTGCTATTATTCAAGCCCTATGAAGGTGGGTGATTGCTGTCATATTTGTCCTACGCGATGGTCTTAGTAGAAACGATGTGATAGATGACGGTGGGTAATAGGCAGCAGGGTTTGCAGACAGCCATGCCGCAGTGCCGTGGGCATTCTCCACTTTCAAAGAGGTAATTAAGGAGGGCTACTGGGATTCAGACGCACCTACCCGCTGTGAGTGGCCCCACTGCCTCAGCACACCGCAAGGGCAGTATCAACTCTAATAAACCCTAAACCCAGCCCTAAACAGGCCATACCGAGAATGCCCTAACTAGGCGTCCACGCCAGTAACTTCCGGTCACCGGATAGATGCCACCTCGGGACAATGTCGCTAGACGGCATCATATGCCAGTTCCCCTCTTCTCGTCTTCTCCTTCAAGGCCGCGCTCGTCTACTTAATGGTCCTACTGAGCCTCTTACCACGTTCACGGTTTCGACAAGGACATGCCTACTTCATGATTAGTAGCCGGCGCCTGCTATTCCTTACGAGCTGATCACAGTGGCAGATGCTGGTAGATCATAGCGACCACGGTTTCGCAAGGCAACTCCCCGCCCCTGAAGGGGTTGGTTTCACATTCTTGCTGCTGGCGATTTATTAGATATCCCCTTACCCCTTACATTCCTTGTCTTAGGGTGTGTGGGGCTTTCTTCACATATTCGAAGTACATCCTTGTGTTCATTATGTTGAGGTATAGGTCGCCGGCCCACTCAATTTAGGTAGCATAGAGTTCTTAGTTTTGGGGTATGTAAGAGTGCTTCACCTTTCTCTATATTCTCTTTAGCGGTTCCTGGCTGTAGCATCCTCGTACACGAGGACTCACTATTTAATCCTCGTACACGCCTGTCCAGGTCTTGCAAGGGCTTGTGACTAACTGATTAGTACATTTATCATTATTGTTGTTACTACTGTTCACCAGCATTTTACTGTTCATATTGCTAATATTGTTAACAAAGGGTATCCAATGGCCATGTCATGCAAGGGCTTGTGACTCATTATTTGGTTACATTTTGATATCGTTACCTACCTTCTACTGTTTGTCGTTATGTGTGGCCAGGCCGTGCAAGGCCTCATGTCCGATTTGTTGCGGATTCCATGGCATCACTGCCCCTATTTGCTGTTTCGTGGGGGCAGGTGATGCAAGGCCTTGTAACTAATCACGCTCTTACTATTAATTTTGTTATTTAACTATTTGCCGTCGCATGATGCAGCCATGCAGGTCATGCAAGGCCTTGTCGTCTTCCTAGTTAATACTTACTCTTGAGCTATTCCTATATGCTGTTGTGTGCGGTCAGGTCATGCAAGTCGTCAACGTCTTCCTAGTTTGTACTTTTCCTTGAGCTATTCAAATACTCATATTTGCTGTTTTGTGCGGCCAGGTCATGCAAGGCCTTGACGTCTTCTTGGGCGAAGCGTTTATGCAGCCGCTGACCGCACGCCTCTTGGAGGAACGAGGGGGGCCTACGCCCATAGATACCCTCATGGTCTTCGCCCTCTCCCATTTCGTGGCCGACACGATTCTGCCGATGCTGGCGCAGCTGGCAGAGGAACAGCCGGAGTTGCCGCAGGTGCGGTTGATCACCCAGAAGTGCACGGACTTGGAGTATTTGGCGCTGCTGCGATGGAACTTGACGGCACATGAGGAGTTTGTCCTGGGCTGCCTTGATGAGCAGGTACGCACAAGAGCTATTACTATCAACAGAGTGATAGTAGGAGTAATCCTGTCTAGTTGTATCAGTTTTCTCTGAATGTAGTTTAATTAACGCATGCGGGAAAGATAAGGCCGCTATGCCTTGGCCTATGATGTGGAAGGCTGTCTTCCGATCTTTCCAAAGGTTTCAAGCTTGTCTGATTCTCCTTGAAGACCCGGTTGTTTATAAATTATAAGGGTTTGTGACTGTTGTTAAGTGGTCCGAAAAATAAATAGTAGGATTTATACGACTTGCTCGCAAAGATCCGTAATTTTTTCTGTTAGCAGTGCACCAGCCGTGAAGCTAGGGACCTGTAGGGTCGGCCGGTTGCCTAACGAATTTTTTACTGAATGTCGTTAGTAAATCGTGATTAATCATTGTGTAGTGGACTCGGATCGACCCACGGGGTGGATGGGCGAGTTTTGTGCTGGTTAGTTTCAAGGACCTTGGACAACCACCTGTAATGTTAACGGACTATCTTGGGGGGTGCGTGGCCACGCTGGTTTTATTGACGTTTTCAGCACCATTCAGGCCGGTGCGTGACGAATGCCGGTGGTAATTAATTTAGAATGATGTCAGCTTGTGTGTCGGCGGACTATGCAAGCTAGGCAGGCAATGATCCGCAATTGTTTCTTTGAGACAGTGGCGGGAACAGTCGCCTGTGCAAAATTGCACATTTAGTGCGCTTGCATCTGCCTCATAGCATAGAGGCAGATGGTGGCACAACCGCTATAAAGTTGTTCGACCAAGCGTAGCAGAGTTGGTCGTGCAACGGAAAGAAAAATTAAATTTAACCCACATGCCGTTTTCCCCGGCTGTGGGTCTTTTTGGCATGGGCGAAGGATGGGGCACATGATTTCGGCGGCTTGACCAGCTTCGGCTGTTTATATGTTTCTAAAACGGTTCCTAGTGTCACATCGCAGATTGCCACCTTGCAATAATGCATGAGTTGTGGCCCGGACTCTAGAGGTCACGACCCAGGCTCCTGTCAGGAACGGCCTGTTTTCAGAAAAGTTATTATTTATTAATTTTTGTTGAGGCGGCAGGTCCGTTGTCCAGTTGCCCCTGCCGAGGAGGGGTGATTGGGGACTGTTGGAGCCATGCGAGGGTTGCGCTTCAAAGCTTAAAATTATTCCCTATTGAGAGACTCGAGTCGGAGAGGGGTATTAGGGAGGAGGCAGCGCGAGACCTTTGGCGTTCCTTTTTTGGCTCAGCACCTGCTGTGTGGCTCGGTCCATTATGGACTTGTAAAACCCTTCCCTTTTTAGTTTATTCCGAAATTGTTGAATGCTGGCTCTTTTTTGGGCCTCGCTTTTGGGGTGGTCACCGGCTTCTGCGGCTTTGTAACCAGCAGGCCCCTGCGGGAGTTATAAAAAAGCCTAGTATGGGCTGAGTCGCCATTTAGGATGTTGCGACACGCTCTTTTGCGCATGGTGGTCACGAGACTGGAGTGGGAGAAGGGCCTTGTGACTTGCCCCAAGGCACAAGGTATAGGCATTTTCAGATTGACTCTTCATATTGTAACGACCAAAGAGAGACCAGGCCGCTCCTAGGCGCGCTTCTTATTTGGAGCAACTTGCTGCAAGGCATCTTTGCATCAAGTTGCTGTTGCGTTTCCATACCTTCCAAATCGGGCGGGACAATGAGCTTGTAGCAAAGCGTTTCACAAAAGAGCTTCAAAAACGTTTTGCTACAAGAATTACATTTTTTTGCACTAACGTCCTTTGTTTTGAGCAGCTTGCTCCAAACAAAACCACTGAAAACCTTACAAAGTAGTGATTATTCTAAAAATTGTAGCTCTTATCATTGATCGGCGCAATGGGGTTGGTGCCAGGGGGGGTTACTTAAGTGGAGGCTTCTTGCTTCCGCGTGCGGACCGAGAGTCCTGAAGGCCACTGTAACTGCTGCATGTATGGCAGGCCTATTCATTGTTCGATCAAAGTCTTCTTGGGAGCTTAGTGATCTAGTAATCGGTCTTCTCTAAATGTAGTGTAATTAACTCATGCGGGAAAGATACGGCCGCTATGCCTTGGCCTTCGATGTAGAAGGCTGTCTACGACATCGGTTGACTAATACTTCTATGATATTTACAAAAGGTTTCAAGCTTTTCTGATTCTCCTTGAAGGACCCGGTTGTTTATAAGGGTTGGTGACTATTGTTGAGTGGCCCGAATAATAAATATGTAGTAGGATTTATAGACTTTATTGCAGAGATCCAGGAAGATTCCGGATTCCAGATTCTTGTCTTTGTTAGCATGCAGTGCATCGGCCGTGAAGCTAGGGACCTGTAGGGTCGGGCTGGTTGCCTAACAAAGCTTTGACTGAATGTTGTTAGTAAGTCCTGATGAACTATTATGTAGTGGACTCGGACCGACTTACAGGGTCCATGGGCAGTTTGTTAGTCTTAAGGACCTTGTATGACTACCTGTACGGTTGACGTATTTTCTTGGGGGGTGCGTGGCCACGCTAGTTTTTGTGACGTTTTCAGCACCGTTCAGGCCGGTGCGTGATACATGCCGGTGGTAATTAATTTAGAATGATGTCAGCTTGTATGCCGGCGGACCATGCCTTAAGCAAGCTAAGCAGGCAATGTTCTGCAATTGTTTCTGTCCCTCCCTCCCACCCTGGAGGCTTCCTGCTTCCACGTGCGGACTGAGAAACCTTAAAGCCACTGTAACTGCTGCATTTGTGGCAGGGCTCTCTTATTGTTTCAATAAAATGCTGGTCTTCTTGGGAGCTTAGTGATCTTAATCTGATGTGCCAGTATACGTTTGTAATGAGGAGCACACCGCTGACTGCATGGGAAGGTATGCACATAGATTGCTGTTACTTACAGATGTAGTGAGAGTAGTGCTGTGTTATCACTTGCAGATCCTGCAACAGTGACAGCAGTGGCTACAATTATAATCGTGAGGACATGGTGCCAATGGAAATCGTCGGAATAGCATGGGTGCTGCAGGGTAGAGATGTGAGTTCATGAAAAATTCGCCTCTGTTGTACTTGTATACTGTGAAAAGAATAGATTATAAAGTACACTATGACCAGGCTATGACAAGGATTTATTTTAGTCACACGTATTCCATGCCGTTATCCCGTCGTGCACACCGGCGCAGATGTACCTGTCAACCTACCTGTCTGCGATGGCAGCAGCGCTGGAGCAACAGACGGGCGAGCGCATTGTGGGGGAGGTGCGCACTGAGCGGCTGCTCCGCTACGACCAGCTGCCAATCAAGTACCCCTGGCGCGTGGCGTGCGAGATCGAGAACTACGAGAAGGGCTATTCAAAGGGCCAACTAGGGGTCTTCAATCCCTTGTGTGACGTCCGCCAGGGTTGCGTGGACATCGGCATGTCCGCCCCCAAGAACGTGACTGCATGTTCAGGCCACGGCACCTGCCAGTTCCCCAAGGAAGCGCCCGCAGGGACCGCGGACGGATCCCAGGGGACCTGCCTGTGCCAGCGGGGCTGGACGGGACCTTTCTGCTCGGATCCCGTCGATACCTGGCTGGGTGGGGAGGACCAGCGCCGGCGTATCCTCCTAGCGACGCTCATTCCATGCGTGCTCCTTCCCGGGCTGGTGGGGCTGCTAGGTTCGGCCTACTTAGCCAAGCGGAGGCGGGGTGGACCCCGTCCTGGGGACGTCTGGCTTTCGGACGCATTGCTTCGTAACGGGCAACTGGTGGCGGGGAACGCTAGTTTGTCCGTGGTGGTCATGGGTGAGTTGAGGCGGGAGTGCGGGATAGTTGTGACAGGTGAGGGAGGGAGTGGTGGCCCTGGGTGCGTTGTGGGGGGGGCGGGGGGGGAGGGGAGAAGTGGGGGGCGGGGGGTCATGGGTGAGTGGAGGGGGGGGGCGGGAGTTAGGTTAACATTGTGCGGAAACCTTTTGCCACTTGGCTCCTAAGGTTCCGCACAGTATTACCAGGGATAACCACTCGATGGTACACTCAATTTCATGCCGGAGTCAGGCTAATATTGTGCGGAAAAAAAAAGGTTCCGCACAATATTACCACTGGCATGAACTTGAGTGGACCAGCGAGTGGTTATCGCTGGTAATATTGTGCGGAACCTTAGAAGCAGAGGGGCAAAAGGTTTCCGCACAATGGTGGGGGTGGGGGTGGGATGGGGGAGTGGGAGAGTTGTGGCCATGGATGAGTGCTACTGCTTTGCAAATCATCCCCGATTAAGCGGTTTGATTTTGCTTTTCTAGCGGGGGTCTTTCCCACGTAGTATTTTCTTCCCTATTGAGGAGTCCTCTGCCTCGCATAGTTCTTTCTTTAGAATCCTGATTCCTTGGTGAAGCAAGGCTAATCATCATCATATCATCATTCTAATATGATTTATCAAGAGATGCTTTGCCTCGCAACGTACGCTCCATATCCCGGTTTGGTTCGCGCATGTACATGTTGCATCGCACCCCGCTGCTTGCCGCTGCAGTTGTCAACATTACAATCATCCTAAATTCATTCATGTGGTAAGTTGATTGATTGAAGTTGCATCCATGGCTTCCTTTGGATAGTCGTGGTTTTGCGGACGCGGGACCGCATCCCGCATCCTACTAGGCAATCAGTACAAAGTAGCATGTTCTAGTGCAGTTCGTACATTTCAGTGGCCCGGTTCACGTCTTGAGTTGGGTTCACGTTTTTAGTTGGGTTCGCGTCAGTTTGGCACCAAATCCAAATACATTGCTAGCTTTGGGTCTATTGGAGTTCCTTCCCACCAAACCCAATGGATAGTTTTGAAGGACTGTAATATATTTTGATAAGAGAAACGGAAATATGTTCCTGCCTTGTTGCAATTGCTGCTGGCATCCTGCCCAGAACTTTTCAGATGCGGCTGGGCTGACTGCCTTGTTAATCATACTGGTATTGCTAATTGTTTCACTATCGCAGGTGTGGCTGGGCTGACCCTCTTGTTAATAATACTGATCTTGCTCATTCTTTGACTATCTGCAGATGTGGACGGGTTGGCCGACCTGCTCGCGTGGGATGCACGAGAAACAAGGAGGGCGCTGGAAGTCTTCCAAGCGGTACGTTGATCAGAAAGCAGAACCTGCCATGAGCATCATCGCGTAACCGGCCCAACAGATAGTATCATCAGCTAAGAGCATGATACACTTCTTTCTCCCCGTGTCTCCTTCAACTACCTTTCCTCCGTCTCTCTGGAGACTGGAGGACTATGTCCCTCAAATCTCGCTCAGAATCTTCCCCCCCATCACCCAATTATTATCCTTTTGTATTACTGTCATTCTTGTGATAATTTATAATCATGAATATTTTATTATTAGCATTGTTTAGTGGTGGACGAGAAACTGGAGGTGTGTGATATCTGGTGCCTATTGCATTTGAATACATATAGTATAGTAGCATATACTACTTCTATTTAATTACTGTTTCTTATTTGCCTCTTGTTTGCTTCTTGTGTGACTCGTCTGTCTTCTGTAATAGGTGGTCCGCCTCCTACTGTCCCAGTTCAAGGCTCTCCCGGCCGCTGCCACGGAAGGCGCATTCACCCTCGCCTTTCTGGACCCCGTCAACGCGGTTGGTTTCGCCATGGCCCTCCAATCCAGCCTCCTGTACCCGCAGCTTCTCGCCAAGCCCCCCATGGTCCCCTTGACGAGGCTCAAGCACCAGCGGCTGCGGTCGCTTCGGGAGGGCCCTTGTGACTGGCCGCTGCCAGTGCTGAAGCATGCAGATGCTGAAGCGGGGAAGCTCGGCCGGTTCACAGGGAAAATGCTCTTCAGGGGTCTTCGCGTGCGCGTGGGCATCCACGTGCGGGTCATGGATGCAGCCCAGGTGCCCATTACGATCAAGCAGCTGGGTCAAGGGGATTATGTGGACGTGGCAAGGGCAATTCGGGACATTGCGTCGGGCGGCCAGGTGCTCCTGTCGATGCAAGCGTGGCGCTCGCTTGGCATGCACATGACTAATACTGTGTGCCACCACATGGGCATTCATGAGGTGGGTGCTCAGCCTCTCCCTAGATACCGTATGTTACCTAATACCTATATGGGTTATTGATAGGTGGTGATAGGTGTGATCCTTTATTCATTAGCTGCCACCACATGGGCATCCATGAGGTGGGTCCATAGCACCGGGCGACTGATACGTGTTGTCATTTCTATTCATCATCTGTCACACCGATGTAGTTGATGTTGACATAGTAACAATGTGATTTTAATAACTATGTAGTTAATTTTGTTTGCTCTGGTGGTTAGCCTTGGGGAGCACTGCGGAAAGTGTCATGTCACTTGGTCAGAGCATGTCTCTGGCAAATGAACAGTCCTGTGGGCGCCTGAATTCAATGAATCATGAGTTGTGGGAGCATGTTCAAAGTGGTTACAAGGGGAAGACCATGGGCAGGCTGATGGGTGTAGTACTTTGGGAAGTTGGCTCGTGGGATACCTGTAACCGTTGCGCCCATGTCTGCATTGTGACGCTTAGTTTGTTTCAACAACTGGCTCAGGGTTAAGGATTTGGCAAGGAGTTTTCGTTCAACAACAGTTTTGGGTCAAGGATATGCCAAGGAGTTGAAGCGGTTTCACTAAGTTGAACCAGTAGTTGTGCCACTAGGGGGGCATGGAGCCGTCACAGGTGCTTTAGAAGCCCTTGTCTACTATGTATAGTGCGTTGAGTCACACACATCTGTGAGGAGGTTACAGAGCCCTAACAAGCGCTTGTACCAGTTGCACATCATATCCATTATATCTAGCCTTATTTACCCGAATACTTCTGTAGGGGGTTTCAGCTCTAACACATGCTCTGTCGGGACGCTCTGCCTGCAATCATGAACCAACGCTCTGCTATCGCCGGCCCCACCTCATCCTTGGCTGTGTCCCTGCCAGGTAAAGGAGGGCTTGCCCCCCATCCACCTGATGCAGGTGCTTCCCAAAGAGCTGGCCAAGCGCGCCCCGTTCCCCCCCCTCAAGTCCACAAAGCAGCTGGGGCCCTCCTTTTTTGATGCGCCCGCGGCCGAGTGCTATGTGAGGGGCGAGCCCCCCAAGGACCCTGTGGTGATCGCTTTCATGTACGTGGCTTACGCCAAGATCCTGCGCAAGACGCCAGGGTACCAGGGGGGCGTGGACCTGCTGGTGGCATTTGTGCAAAGTCGGTTGGCGGAATTTGAGGCGTACGAGGTGGAGGAGAAGGAAGGGAACTTCCTGCTGGCGTTCCGGTCGGCCGCGAAGGCCGTCCAATTTGCCGAAACGATCCAACGGGAGGCGATGGACCTCCCTTGGAGTCCAAAGCTGCTGGAAGAGGAGCAAGCGGCAGAGGTCATCAAACATGGAATGCCAGATATAGAAGGCGGCTTGGCGAAGGACCAGGCTGTCTTCAGGTAAATGAGCCTCTGCACAAACACAAATCATGGCTCTTTGTTTACAGGATGCCCGGTATCGTGCTAGCGTAAAGCGGCCCTGCACTCTAGTCCAACCCACCGCACCTCGTATCGCAACTTGCAAGATGTTTCCTTGCCTGGCTGAACTTTTTGATCGGCAACGGGTCACCAGGTCTTCAGGTAAAGTGCCAGGCGTCACTCGCACGCCGATCTCCACGTAAGCCCATACTTGAGCTTGTGACGTCGATTGTCTTACATCAATGAGTTGATTACGTATTACTTATTGTGGCATCGATTGTCCTATATCAATAAGTTGATTACATATTACTTATAAATTGTGTTATCGATTGTCCTATGCCGTTGTGTATTATGACACGATGGGTTGCGTCCGTCCAATATCCTGGGGAGGGTTAGATAGGTATAGGTAGTAGAGGATCCTGTAGCGTCAGCATAATGGCCTTTTAACCCTGCGGACGTGAACGGGTCCGACTCACTGCGATCACAAGCCCTACCAGCTGGTTTGTTCATACAGATTACTGGATTAACTGAGCAGAAACCGCTGAGCTGTGCTATCTCTGCGTGGAGTCGGGTTTTCCAATGTCGAGATGGTATCCATATCCGTGGCTTTCACGCGTGTGGTGTCCAATTACATATCTCGGCTTGCTACCGTCCCACTTTGGTACTTTGCAGCAGCAAAGCTGACAACTCAGCTGATTTGAGAACACACCGGCTGGCCGCTGGCCTAGGCTTCGCGAGGGCCACCCCTCGTCTGATGGTGACCATGACAGTGGCCATTGCAGTGACCGTGACCACCATACTAGCCTTCGCGATGGCTACCCCTTCATAAGAGTCGCTTTGCCCAGCTGTAGGCGTGGCTTAAGGGTATAGCAGGAAGGAGGTTCCAGGGCTATGGTATCTGCTAGGGATCCTGGCATGCCTTCCCTTGTTCAGATAGCAGAAGTTCATGTGCCAGAGCTTCCGGTATTGCCTTTCTTTCTCAGCAGCATGCGATAGGACTACTACTGGAATTTTTGCCTCCCTTATTTAGCATAGGCGTCCCAAAGCCCGCGTGCTAGCTTCGTAACGTGTACTACCGTGTGAGTGGGCACTTTTCCGCGTTATTTACTTCTTGAAAGCTTCACCATATGTTAGTATGTTAGACATCTACCAGTGCTGCATGCTTGCTTACTGTCGCGGGTGCAGAGGTGCAAATGCTCACCCAGCTTAGTATCGACAGCCTTGACAACATAATCAGTTCTTTGGTTGGATTTTTAACAGTCGCAACCATCATGCAGCATCCCATCATATGCACGACTGCTGCCAGGCATAAGCGTCGAGTTACGGCAACAAACCATGATACTCACTTGTTGTCAAGAAACACACGAGGAACGCATGTTCCCCTGCCGGCCCCATTACTTGGGTTTGTTCTACAAAGGAAAGGTTATCCTGCCCCGGACCACATCTATCCTAGTACAGTTGCAGAACGCAAAAGAATTATGGTTTTATAACTCATGGCTTCAATTCATATTGAAACCATTTGAGGACTTCCCCACGTGGCTCGCCGATCCTCCTCTGGTTATCGACCTACGACTCCCAACCCACACTATGGACGCACTATGCACCCTGCAGAGGCCTGCGGCTGCAGATTGGCATGTGCATGGACGTGCCCAGCGACTGCCAGCCGCACATGGCCACCGGGCGCGCCGCCTACTTTGGGCCGGTCGTCAACCGGGCGGCCCGCATCGCCGCGACGGCCGCCCCCGGCCAGACGCTGGTCAACCAGCCGTGCTATGAAGCGGCCAAGGACCAGTGTGGGCCCTTGGTGTTTCGAGAGTTGGGCCAATACCACCTCAAGGTACCCAGTCAACCAAACAGTTGCTTCTGCTTATCTACCTGTATGTCTATGGAGAAACATGTGGCCCGTCGGTGTCTGGGAAGTTGGGCCAGTTTGACCTCAAGGGATGGATGATGACCTCAAGGTATAGTAATATGCTTACTACATGTACTACATGCATAGTACGTAGTATGGGGAAAATTCAACCAAGGCATGTCGTAGTTTATGTATCTGTCCTTTGGCCTCACTCGCACTGTGGCTGATGTGTTAAACCTCCGCATCCGGGCCACCCTTTCGCGACCCATGCGGTGTAGATCTTCCCAGGCCTGGTGGGCCAGCAGGTGCCGCTGCATGTCGTTGTAGTTTTTAACCCTCGTAGACATATTAGTTGTGCTGGCTTGATCCTTCCATGCCTGTGATCATTTTCTTTACGGCTCTTCCTCTTTGGGGGCTTTCCTTATGTTGCATGCCGATCTCAACTCCGTGAATTATCATTCTCAATAAATATATACACGGCCTCAAGGCACGGATACTAGGAATACATATCAACAAGGCGACCAGTGCACAGGCCTAAAATATGTAGCATTTTGAATGAACGAGTTTGACAAATGTTTTTTACTATGCTTGTTTCTTGCATGGCACCAGTATCTTGCTTAACTATGTACAGCGCTAGCCTCTGAATATATCACTAGCATGTTCGTATGCATGCATGAAAGCTACTAGAATTAATAGTACTTATTTTTTGACCCCCGACACGTCTGAAATGCCTGGGTGCCTGAGTGCCTGGGTGTCTGGGTGCCTGGGTGCCTTGGTGTGTTGTGCCGGCATCGATCTTGAGATAATGTGGTCCTTTAAGTTGTATTGGGGGGGGGGGGGGCTAATTGTAATGTATTTCAATCATTTTCACCATGTTTCATCCTGAACTTCACTTTACACCGCCTCCCCCTTTCCAACCACGATTTAATTAATCAGATCGAGGGTGCCTGATGAGCTCAACCCTACAAAATAACACGTTCTTGCTGCCATGCATGCTGCAAAGTATAGGCTATGTGGATGCTGCCTTTGTGGCTTTTATGGCTATGCCTGTTTTTTATTCGTGCTATCGCAGTCCCTTCACGCCCACACGTGCGTATGCTTGATCCACGATCGCAGGGCGTCAGGCAGCCGATGCACCTCTACCAGGTGTCCAGCGCCGAGCTCAGCATGCGGCTCTTCCCCCGCACGCTCAAGCTCGCAAAGGTCACCGAGCCCATCGTGGCATTCGAGGCCACTTTGCCGAGAGAGGAGAGCCAGGAGATCTCCGTCGCGGACGACCTCCGGCTATCCCCGAAAGACTCCGAGATAGCTGCCGAACCCGTCACCACGCCAACCAAAGACGACACGTCCGAGAAAGCTGTCGAGAGCCAGGCCCCGATGCCCCTGGGTGGCTCCCAGCACAGTGGAACAGGGGGGCTTCGAGAGCATGCCATCGGCCGCGTGCTCATGGGCCTTGGCGTGACGAGTCCACGGGACAAACGGCGGCCTAGCCTGCTGGCAAAGTTGGGCGACCCGGTCCAACATACTAGGACACGCAGCCACACAAAGGAAGTAGACTTGCCGGACCAGCATGACCTGGTTGATGATGACCTGTCGTATGATGAGCTGCTCAGGCTGGCCATGAAGCAGCAGAAGAAGATTAAGGCGCTCAAAAAGTTGCTGCGGGAGGGCGGTGCGGACCATTGACCGGCCTTGGCGTTGGTGTTGGCCTCCCTACGAGGGTGTTTTTGGTTTTTCGTGCATTCTGGGTTGGAGCGGAAACACCAGTATAGAAGGGCTTTATTTGTTACAGGTCTTTTTTGTTGTTGCTTTTTCCGGGGGGGGGGGGGAGGGGGGAAGGGGCTGTCTTATTTATGAAAAGAAACGCAACTGCTGGTGGCGTGGCACTGCCTTTTGTGAGCTGCAATCACCCTCTTGAGTCATCATGCATTCAACCAGCATTCAGGATGCTTCGCAATTGTGACCCATGGTTGGAGGCCACTTTGCAATCTTGCCTGGGCGCGGTCAATCTGGCTCGTGCCTCAATCTCAAGGAGACAACCAGCTCAATCTGTTTGTTATTTGCACATGGACAGGTGTGCAGTACTCCTACCCATCCAGCTCATGTCGCATATCTAGCACAATTTCCGAATTAGTGGCACCACTCTCTAGTCAATAGATTTTTCACAGTTGGGCTATAGTTTGGGATGCCTACGGATCAGGAGACTCCTATAGCCGCGGAATGCCTGCCAGAGGTCCTATTTCGAACTGTGAGGAGCTATACATATGCTGAGTTTTCGCGTTTTTTTTTTTTTCTTTGCGCGTACCGGCACGATCGGCAGCATTTGTTTTCCATTTGCTGCATGCCCCAACGAGATACGCTTGTTGATATCAAGGAGACAACCAGCACAGGCCAGAAATCGGATCGAGCTTGTTGATATAGCTAGTTTCGTCTATGAAGTGAGACAACTATGCCTGGACG
Source organism: Mesostigma viride (assembly GCA_009746045.1). Taxonomy (NCBI): domain Eukaryota; kingdom Viridiplantae; phylum Streptophyta; class Mesostigmatophyceae; order Mesostigmatales; family Mesostigmataceae; genus Mesostigma; species Mesostigma viride. The sequence continues at coordinate 4,264,418 of RPFO01000050.1, read as the reverse complement.
CATGGCGATCCAACGCCGTGGAAGGACTAGGGTAGTTGTCTGAGAGGAAAGACGCGAAGTTCCCTGGACGGATTACCGTACAGGTAATTCCAGCCATGCTCCATGAGTTCCACGTTTCGCGACCAGAGTTTACTTGCTGGCAAAATTTAATGCCGACGACATCACGCTCATTGAGCAGTTGGCGTCTGCCCACCTTTGTTGGCTGGACTGCCTGGCGCTCGAGGCCCATGCTGATGACCAGTCTAGAAATCAGCCCCAAAACAGAGGCTATGGCCCTCGCCGGCCTGGCAGGGCCCCCGCCCCAGCTAGTTCCCCCTCTTAGACGACACCAAGTTAAACTACCCTGCTTCAGGCCGGCTGCTTCGATCAAGCTGCTCGGCAGTTGGCTCCCTGACTGCAAGGACGACATGACGACCCGGATCGGCATGAATGTGGGGGCAGCTCCTCAAGCATTGTCGCTGATTTTAACGCGGATTGCTCGCTGAGTGCGTGGACTGTGGAAATGCCAGCTACAAAACAGATTGAAGGGGAAAACCAACAGGCGGTGACTAAGTATACACGTGCTCCAGGTGGGGAGTCACGGAGCACCAGAGTGCTTTTAATCCCTGAGTGTGCACAGCAGGGAGGGGGCAGAGAACCTCCCCTCATGCCATGCAGCCGGGGCATGCCACAGGGTGCACAATCGGACCCATCGAAACGATCCGGCATCCATGGCCCCGGTGGGTGCAAAAGCATAGCAAAAGCATAGCGGGTGCAGCTAGGGCTGCCCCATGGTCCAGTGTCAAGATACTGGATCGAGCTCGTGTTTTATGGGTCGCACGCCTCGCTCCTTGCCATGTGCCAGCACTTCCGCGACAATTGACGCCTCCGCAGTGGAGTTGACGGCCGGTTCTCACCACCGCGGACTTGACCACCTGCCCGGCTGGTCTCGCCCTCGCCTTCAGCTCGCCGCTCTCTTTTCCATCCTTGAGCGCTCTGCCGACGACCTATGGGATCCCTCCCCCTTGACCGAATCCACCTTCCTCCTCCACCTTCAGGCTTCAGGAAGCCATCGCGCAGCACGTGACCCCGGCCCCTCGCTGTGCACAGATGTGGCAGCTGTGGGCGCGCACGCTGGCTGCCGGGGGAGCTCCCGGGTGGGCTTCGATCCACAGTTTCTTGTTGACATGAAGGTCCCCGCCGGGTACACTTGGGGCTTCTCGGGGTTGGTCTTGTGGCGGATGTAGTGTTGCCACTGATTGCGGCGTTGCTGCTGTTGGGCTGGCGTCAGGTCGTCGTCAAGCGACCAGGACGTGTTCACCAGCTTCTTGCGGCGAGAGAGGAACCAAACTCGGGCTGTGATGTCTCTGAAGATGAGGACCACTGGATCAAAGGGGCCCAGCCTTGGCCCGTGGATGGCCGGCAGGCGGTAGGCGCCCTGCAGTGTCGCACCTGGCAGCGCGGCATGCACGCCAAGAGTTTATTCTTCAGCGCGTCGAGAAGAGAGTCTGGGGTCTCCTCCGGCTGCATGTCGAAGCGCCTGAGGATGACCCGGCAGCGGCGACGGTCGCGGTCAGCGGCCTCGCGGCGCGTGTCTTCCAGCTCCTGGAGCTTGGTGGTGATGGCGGTCGTGGTCGAGGATGCCTGGCTCTTGAGCAGGTCAGCCCAGGAGGCGCGAGTCGAGGGGTCATCGCTAGCCCTATACCAGCAGGTTGGGCGGCGATGGTGGCCGTTCGCTCGGCGATCTCGGGGACCTGCGTGGCCAAGGCGTCTACCTTGGTAGCAACTGCCTCAAGTTTCATGGTGCCTTGGCCGACTCGGCCTTCCATGCACCTGGTTAAGGCGGGTGGTCACAGACAGTGGCTGTGCATGGCCTCGGAAACTTTGGTGGCAATGTGCTCTTGCGTAGCAGTAAACTGAGGCTGGAGCTTAAGTGCGACTCTAGCTGGCTTCCGATGTTGTTGACCTTGGCCGAGAGAGTGTTGAGTGGGCCATCAGGCGCGTTCAGGGCGGCGAGCTGGTCAGCCATCGGCGCCAGCTGCTCCGCCACTGCAGCTCGGATGGAGTCCGTGCTGGGGGAGGTGCCGCTCTGTGAGGATGCTACAGCTGCTGTGGCTGCCCGTCTGCGCTCATGCAGGAGGCTCCTGAGGCCAGCGTAGCCAATCTGGGTGAAGTCCTGGGCGTCGCAGCGCAGGTAGCTGCACATGATGACTGCCTTCAAGTACGCCTCCAGTTCTTGAAGCCGAGCCATTCCCAGTTGGGCTTGGTGACCTTGTCGCCAGGGGTAGGCAGGAAAAGTTCGTCATGGCGCGGGCGCGCCAGGAACTTGATAACATCGTCATATTGTTCCTTCGTGAGCATATAAAGATTTCCAAGACAAAGCAAAAAAACGCCCGGCGGCTGGCCGGCGCCGAAGCGGCGGACATAGTTAGGTTAATTAGTGCCGGAACCTTTTGCCCACTGAGGCAAATCGGCCCGTCACACAGTATTTTGCCCGGAATAACCACTTACGAGCACCCAAGTTAATTCGGCCGACTTAACTTGGGTGCTCGGAAGTGGTTATTCCGGGCAAAATAGTGTGACGGGCCGATTTGCCTCAGTGGGCAAAAGGTTCCGGCACTATTTAAGGGGACGGGACACCCCCGAATTTTTTGGCGCCAAAAAATTCGCGCCGGAGCCGAAGGTCACAAATTTCACGTGCACGGTGCGCGCACCCCTTGCGGAAGTGGCCATGGCGACTGCGTTCAGGCGAAACTACCACACTAGGGCAGGCGAAATGCAAAACTTTTACTCGAATCTAAAAGGATATGAGTTTATGATGTTAGTTTGTGGCGGAAATAAGCTGGTTTACAATATCGCTGTTGTTTTTTTATGCCATCGGCATGGGGGGTAATCTGAATTTTTTGGTCGCGCGGAATGAAATAGAATTCATGATAGCGGCTGTAAAATAGCGGTTTTGGGGGCTGTTCTGACCTTGAAGCAGGCATTAATATCGGTTGCATCGAATTCTAAACCGAGCTGGTGCTTTTTGCCAGATTTTCGGCCATTATCGGTAAGTAATTGTTCAGACCTGCGCAGTGCGTGTCTGACCTGTCCATGGAAGAACGGCTGTTGTTGCGCGCCTGGGCGAGGGATTTACGAGGGCAAGGTACAGATTTGTCGCGAACGTTATCTGCTATCGGTGCTTTCTTCTATGAGCTCATCGTTCGAGGTTTTTTGCGTTCTTTTTGGGCAGTTTCCGCCAGCTAGCTCGCCGTCGCTTGCCGTTGTGTTGTCGAATACCTGGCAGCTTTAGATTGTTTTCGTTGATGTCGTGATCAGGGCCGCTTCAGTCGCAGCCTATAGCTCTTCGGGAAGGTATAAGGCATTTCATAAAACGTGTTCTGGCAAGGATGTTGTGCGTATGGACGCTTCTTGTTGTTTGAGAGTGACGCACCCTCTCCTCACAGGCCGCAGCGGCATCACAGCGCTCATGCGGTGAAGGGCCGCCAATGGTTTCTTTGCATTTTATCGTGCAGGGATGGAAGTGTTATAGTGATGATGATGTTGGAGATATTGCATTTGTGTGACTGCATGTAGATAGCTGGCACCAATGGTTGTTTGAGCTTTCCTTTGTTATGATGATGTGACAAGACTACAATGTGCTGAGCCAACCATGGTTGACATGCATGACTGCATGCAAGCTATATATACCATGTTCTTACTTGGTTCCTTGCCCTCCATAGTCCCAGTTTGTCATCCATGCCGGGGAGGACAGTTTAGGAGGTGTTGTTGTGTTGATTAGCTTGGTTGGCATCAACCTTACACTCTAACCTGGGAGAAACATAGGAAATGCCGCTTAGGCATGTTAGGGCTACCATCGTCAAGGCTATGCACATATTTACAAGGCTGGCCATGCTGGAGGGATGATGAAGACATATGAGGTGCGTGGCCACCCCTTTGTACTTTGTAAACATACTCTGCATGGTTTTGGTGCATGTTGGATGGCATATTAAGTGGCACTGTGGGGTTACTAACTTACTGAGTGGTCCTTAGCGCCTTGTCATGTGGTCATATAGGAAACCCATCAACTTGAGCAGTTCTTGTCGCAATGACCCCCACATTGAGCATGCGTTGCCGTCAGCGTGCAAGAGTTGATTATGTGTGCTTTGGTCAGTTTGCAGATGTCTTTGATGAAGAAGGAGGTGCTAGTGTGGCTAAATGGTTACTCTAATTTCCTTGTAGCGTCTACATGGGTGGCCGTCTTGGAATGGTTATAACTTGGGCAGTTCTTGTCAGAATGGCGTCAAACCTTGAACATAGGAGGTACCATATGTGCAGAGAATGGTAGTATGTGGTTTGGCCAGTTTTCATGAGGCTTAGATGTATAAAGGGGTGTTAGTGTGGTTAAATACTAGCTAAAACCTCCCTTAGCTTCGTCACAGGTGGCAATCTAGGAATATCCATCAAATAGGGCTGCGCTTGTCAGAATGACCTGAAAATTTGGGGCTGCATGTCCCCCAACCTCTAGTATTTGGGAATATATGATTTGGCCCTATTCCATGTGTTTATGATTTGATAATTTTTTTTTTCATTAAAAAAGTACCCTTTTTGCGGGAAAATCCATCAATGTGTGTAAACATGATTATTTTGTGCTCAAAATTAGGTAGCATTTCTCAAAAGTCAGGGAACTATATGGGAATATATGATTTGGTCCCAATATGTTTGCCCACTGCCCTAGGAAAAATGTGACTAGAATAGCGTCTTTTTCTATTTTTAGCGCGTTACCGGTGCCCTGTGGGGGCTAGTACCCCCCCCAAGTGGCTGGAAAATATTTTTTTTATCATATTAATGGTCCCCAATCATCATTGGATTTTTAGCACATGCATAGGTATGGTTTCCAGAAAAGTGCCCTTTAGGGGTGTCCCCTCCCCTTAACCTAACTGACATCCCATTTGGTATGGGAAGTTCGGTTTTTTAGGGGATACATATTTCTCAGGGATATGGGCTACCGACACATACTCCCAACGGGGATATGTTCCAATTCAATTCAATTCAATTGTTGGGAGTGAACGGGTGTAAATTAAATTATAACATGACTCCGTGAGGAAATAATGTAGCACGTATTCCCTTGCTGGATGGATGGAGGAACCGTCGAAGCTGCGAAACCGAACGTTCCATATAACCGTCTTACTATTTCATACTTACTTGCTTACTAGCTGGTTGTCTCTTTAATTAATTAAGAACATTATTTAATTAATTAATTTAACATGTGCTCCCGTTGGGGAGTCACGGAGCACCGAAGTGCTTTTAATCCCTGTGTGTGCACAACAGGAGAAAAGGCAGAGACCCCCGGTCTCCTTCATGCCTAAGGCATGCCACAGCTGCATTCGGGCACGCTAGCTAAACGGACACGCTAACGATCCGGCAATCTGTGGGTGCAATAAGACCCATGTGAGCATGGCATAACAAGGAGCGTGGGCAAGTAATCTGATCATAGCCAGGACGTGGCATGGCTGTACAAGGACTAAGCTAAGGCTATGGCTGGTTGTGTACTGTGCGTGAGCGGTGCACGTGACTAGGTATGTTGGCAACGCTAGGCAAACATTCTAAGCATGGCTGCCATAGCGGCAGTGACTATACCAATGGATACAAGCTAGGACTATTAGGCAAGCTACTCTAGCCCGCTGCCGGGGCGTCCACATCAGACTTGTGGTTGATCATCAGGTCCCCGCCCCTCCAGTACACCTTGGGCTTTCATCTGGGGGTCCTGCTTGTGGCGGAGGTATTCCGGCCACAGGTCGCGTCGCTGCTGCTGCTGAGTGGGGGTCAGGTCGTCGTCCAGCGTCCAGGTGAGGTCGCCGCAACCGCTTGCGATGAGAGAGGATCCGCTGCTTGTCCTCGATCACGGCAGCCTGGGAAGGTGAGCAGGACTGGTGGGGGAGCCGCCTTATCCCGTGAGTGGGGAAGGCGGTGGCACCCACGCAGTTCTACCTCACCTACCAGGCCCATGAGGGTAAGGAGCTGGTCCTTAAGCTCGTCGGCAAGGGAGGTTGACGTCGATCACCTGGCTTCTGGGGGAAACGACGCAGCACCACCCGGCAGTCGTGGCGGGCGCGGTCGGTGGCCTCCCGTTGTTGAGCCTGACGAAGGTCTTCAAGCTCCTGGAGTTTCGTAGCGATGGCGTCGGTGGTGGAGGCGGTCGCTGACCGCAGCAGGTCCGCATAGGAGAGGGGCGGGAGGTCACCATGCAGCATCCAGCCGGGGTGACTGGGATGCGATGGTGGCCGTCTGCTCCGCTATCTTTGGGACCTGTGAGGCCAGGGCCTCGGTGTGGGCGGTGATGGCTTCAAGCTTCTTCATGAGCACGCCGCACTTGCCCTCCATGCACCTGGTTTAGGCGAGAGACAAGTGCAGCGTGCGTCTCAGATGCCTGCGCCGCGGTGTGCAGCGCCGTGAACTGGGGTTGGGGCTTGTGGACGACCTTGGTTTCCACATTGGAGACCCGGGCCTCCACCGTGTTGAGAGTCGTGTTCAGCGAGGTCAGCTTCTCGGCCAACGGCCAGGTCACGTGCTCCTCCAGCACTGCTCGGATGTCATCCTCGCCGAGGGAGGGAGCCGATGTGGCTGTCGGCCGCGCAGGCTGGGCTGGGTTGCGGATCTTGGCGGCGATTTTGTCGATCATGGAAGAAGCTGCACATGATGGCGAGGCGGAGGTCGTATTCTGGCTTGGTGTCAGTCCTGAACCTCTCCACGTTGTCGGCGGGGATGGGCGCATATAGGGCCCATGGAGCGTGCGTTCCTGTGCTAAGAAACATGTGCACTATTTCGACGCATTCTGCTTTGGTCAGTTGCATCCATTTGCTGAAATAAAAGCGGTCGTAATCTGGTAGGTACTGTCGCCACTTGCGTTCGTGACAGGGGTTCTTGGGCTCTGGCGAGGCGCTTGGTGATGGGTTTGCTAGCTGGCGGTGGGTTGGCGGGCCCAGAAGGCAGTGGGCCAGGACGATGGCGAGTGGGTTGGGCTGGGAGCTGGCAAGCTCCTTTTCCAAACCCCGTTTTGCTTTTGGGGTCGTCATAGCTGCTTGTCACGTTAGTAACTTTGGCAATACTGCGTTTCAGCCGTAACCGATTGTACCGGCGTGTGCGTCTGAAAGAAGCGCATCGAATGCAAGTGGTCTGACCGAATTTCAATGGGGCTCAGACGCAAAAGATCTGAGCTCCGCCGTCAGCCATACCGCCACGTCAGCCATTTTCGTCGTTGCGTTAAGAACATACCTCAGTGGGGAGGATATGCCTAACACATATCCCTGAGAAGGGGCATATGGTTTTCAATGCATTCTATAGGCCGGACAAGCTGCAGGTGGTGGGTGTAAACTGCCACCGGCCTCATACTCGGGGTGCACAGCTGAGGTGCACCTGCACCACAGTTGTATTCCAGCATCTACTATGCGGACATGGGGTGGAAGATGATCATGGCTAAGCATGGCTAGCTAGGGCATGAGCCATGATGGCGCGGTCTCAGCAGAGAGTGGCTCTCTGCATGGGCAAAGCATCATTGGCTGACTCATAGCGGATGCAGTAAGGCTGCCCCATGGTCCAGAGCCCACAACAGATAGGCTTGGAACACGTTACTGAAGAGTCGCCGGATTGGGAGAATATAAAGGCCTCTCCCGGAGCCTGAGGGGTTTTAGGCCCGGCATACCCAGGGTAAACCCACAAGCCCCATTAATTAATTAATTAATTAATTAATTAATTAATTAATTAAAAACATAGCTCCGTGGGGAGCATATGTAACACATAGCCCTGATGAGAAAGGGGCAATGTCTATGCATGGGTTTGTAATACAATCAGGGCGACAACCTGCAGGTGTAGGATGTACAACTATCACCTGCTCTGGGTGCACAAGCTATAGGTGCACCTGCACCGCCATGATGGTTCATGCCTCCTTATCGAGCTCACGCAGGGCGCCTTGGGGAGAGGGCCTAGAAGGCCTGCATGCATGACATATGGGGTGGAAGATATTTATGGCTGGGCTATAGCTGGTACATGGCATCTCAGCACTAGAGTAACTCCCTGCATGGACAAAGCATGACTCGAAATTGCTACGGCTATTGCCAGGGCTGCCTATGGGCCCATCACGTAGGCATACATGGCCACGTCACTAAGCTTTCTAGTCTACTACACTACTGCTATATATTCCCTAGTAGGCTGGGGTGGCTGGGGTGGCTGCATGCAGGGGTCGCCTGCCATGCAGGGCTTGTGGGCGACGTAGATGTCCGCCCCCTCAGTTCCAGTAGACCGGCTTCTGCCCCGCCGCCGTCTGCCGGAGCTGGAGGTAGGTCGGCCATAGCTCCCGTCGCCGTTGTTGCTGCGTCAAGGTCAAGTCGTCGTCCAGCGTGTAGGAGATCCCCCCAAGCCGCTTGCGACGCTTGAGGAACTCCATCTTTAATCCGCCATGGTATCAAAGGTGAGGAGCAAGGGGGAGGGGCCGGCCTTACCCCGCGAGCGGGGAACTGCGGGTCACCCCCCGCGGCTTGCCCTTACCAGTGAGAGCCATGGGGACAAGGATTTTGTTCTCTAACGCCAGGGCGCGCAAGGGTCTCGGAGGTCTCGTACGTCCTGCAGGCCTGGTCGAAGTGAGCTTGACGATCGATGACGTTAAAGCTGCGCTTGTCGAGCTCGGCCTCCTCGCGGAGGTCCAGCGTCTGCTGCTTATTAACCTGGGCGGCGATGGCGGAGGTGGTGGTACGTGGTGGTGTGGTTCATCAGCATGGCTGCCCAGGTCTGGGTGGGAGGGGCATCGCCGGCAGGGGCCCATGCAGCAGGGGCTGGCTGGGCGGCGATGTCCTTCACCGCCTGGGCAGTGATGCCTGCGGTGAACATTTTGCAAGCATTCGATGGCGGCTATGGCATTGTCCTGCAGGCGCTTGTCGATGGCGAGGAGCTGGGCGGTGAGGGCGTCGGTGGTGGTGCATGGAGGTGGAGGCGAGGAGCTTGGAGGTGGCCGTGGTGGTGGAGGAGAGGAGGGGAAGCTCGGCAGCCAGCGTGCCGCCCATGGCCGCCACATCTGCGGCGAGGGGTGCATGTCACGTGCTGCTCGAGGGCTTGGTTGATGATGGAGCGGATTTCGGAGGTGGAATGCATGGAAGTGGGAGCCCAGATCTCGGCGACAGAGGCTGCGCCCGAGGAGGGAGCAGAGGGCGAAGAGCTGAAGGCGGGGGCCGGGGAGGCTGGGCAGATCCGTCGTGAAGGCGCCGACCACGCGGCCAGGCGAAATGAGGCGACCTTGGACGTAAAGGAGCTGGCACAGGGCAAGACATCCCCATCTAGTGCTTAACGGTTGGGGGATGATGCAGACGATATTTGTTTAAACTTTTGTGTAATTATTTTTCTAATGAGATTAGCATAGTACTCCGTGACATGCCTTTGCGCATGACACGCAAGTACTTACTTACTTACTTACTTACAGGGCAAGAAGCGAGGTGCGCGACCCGTAGAATAGATAGGGAGGTCATAAACTGGGTGGGAGCTGCCTGGCAGCTTTGCCACCATGTGGCTGAGTTGACGTCAAAGTCGATTTCTTTCCAGCTCGGCTCGGCAGGGGGCGGATCCTCAGGGTGGCTGCGTTTAGGCTCAGGCGATGCAGAGGGCGAGGCAAGCCCGGTAGGGGGCTGGGCAACCACCAGTGCACGACTAGTGTCACCGCTGCCTTCCGAGCCTGAGGGCGAAGCTGCAGCCGGGGCTGCAGTTGTATTTTCAGCCAGGTTGGCAAATACGTGTACGGGGTATAATACGCGGACCTAAAATACGCGTATTATACGTGGGGGGTGTAAAATACGCGGCGGTAAAATACACGACAGTTTTTGTGGTCCAATTGTCAGTCACCCAATTAGCACGCTCCTTGATGATGGTCATGCAGTTATTGCAACTGAAATTTGGTGTATATGCTTAGTTATTAACATCTTCCATTTATTATGCTCTGCAATCCTATCTGATTATGATTTGTTAAATGCAGGGGGGAGCAGGCTGCAACGGGAATTGTAAGGAATCAATTAATTAATTAATTATAAGGAAAGCCATCCACTATAGAATGCATGAGAGGACATAAGACACAACTAAGGACCATGCTCTCAAGGATCCCACCACAACAAGCTCCATACACATACACACACATTCATGTCATTGACAAAATGCACGGTTGTTCTTGGCCCTGAGATCCTCGACAGCCACCTGCACACTCTCCTTCTTCTTCACGAGAAGCTCGCCACCCAACAACTTAATTCCGAGAAGGAGGGCCGTGACGTGCGGCCTCCTTTGTACCGGATCATGCCGGCCACCATCTGCTAGCTTGAAAGAGGCGCTCTCAGCCGCATTGAAGGCAATGCCGTTCTTGATGAAAAATTCGGCAGCCAGCAGCTGGACACCTTTCTCGTCGACGGGAACCAGCCATTTGGTGATGCTCAGCTGGCCTTTGCTGGGAACCGACGACAAGTCAGCCGGCGCAGCCCCTCCCATCTCCGCCATTGCCCTGTTCAAATTGTGATGCTTCTTGGCGTCTGACTTCTGCAACTTGTTGTTGTTAGCAATCCTGAGAAACCTGCTCCGGATATTCGGTGGAATTTTGTCGCAGGGTAACATCCCTTCCCCTGCGATTCCGGCAAAGTGTGCACGGACTCGGAATACGCTGATTGCCCCCGCCCCGTATGAGAACTTCTTGTTGCAAAATGAGCAGAACTTATTCGACACAAACTGCGTTTTGTTACTAACAGCATCTGTGACTGCTTCTTTCTTCTCGAGAACGAAATCCCATTCAGGCCCTTTCTTCTTCATGGCTGCAAATCGAAAATGGCTGCACACTGTCGCACAGTCGCACTGGCCTCGTCGTCGCTATATTGCATTACACCGTCAGTAGCACAGCTGGCATTTGCTGGCACACTGTTATTATGCGTTATGTACCTAGTCCTAGCTGTCTCCTACCGGCCAAACATTTTGCAAGGCTTGCGCTTTATGAAAAGAACTGTACGCATCTACTTCTAGTAGTAAAAATCTCAAATGTGCAGTGAATGCGCCGCGCCCAGAACCTGGGCACCGCGCTAGTGCCCGCTGCCCGCTGGTACCCCCGAAAAATTCTAAGTCCAAACCGGTGGCGGCCGCGTAGTCTGAAGTAAAGTACGCGTATAATACGCGGAGGCCTAAAATATGCTTTATCCCGCATTTTTTCGCATCCGTACGGCGTACTGACCAACCCGGATTTTCAGGGCTTAGCGCAGACGCCAGGCTGCGTTGCGCGGAGGAGCGTTAGCTCGCCATATATTGCGTTATAGCTTCGGAAAATTATATCAGTGTGTGCGTCTTAGAAATTAATTAATTAATTAATTAATTAATTAATTAATTAATTAATTAAACTCGTGCTCCCGTTGGGGAGTCACGGAGCACCGAAGTGCTTTTAATCCCTGTGTGTGCACTACAGGAGAAAGGGCAGAGACCCCCAGTCTCCTTCATGCCAAAGGCATGCCACAGCTGCAATCGGGCGCGGCTAGCTAAAGGACAGGCTAACGATCCGGCAAACTGTGGGTGCAACAAGACCCATGTGAGCATATCATAGCAAGGAGCGTGGGCAAGTAATCTGAACATAGCCAGGGCGTAGCATGGCTGTACTAGGACTAGGCTAAGGCTATGGCTGGTTGTGTACCGTGCGTTGGCGGCACGTGGCTAGGTGTGTTGGCACAGCTAGGCAACATTCTAGGCATGGCTGCCATAGCGGCAGTGACGCCAATGGTTACAAGCTAGGGCTATTGCTATTCTAGCCCGCTGGGGGCGTCCACATCGTGTGGTTGATCATCAGGTCCCCGCCCCTCCAGTACACCTTGGGCTTCTGGGGGTCCTGCTTATGGCGGAGGTATTCCGGCCACAGGTCGCGTCGCTGCTGCATGTTGCTGAGCGGGGGTGAGGTCGTCATCCAGCGTCCAGGTGAGGTCGTGCAACCGCTTGCGACGAGAGAGGAACCGCTGCTTATCCTCAGGGGAGGGGAAGGTGAGTAGGACTGGTGGGGGAGCCGCCTTGTCCCGTGAGTGGGGAAGGCGGTGGCACCCACGCAGTTCTACCTCACCTACCATGCAGGCCCATGAGGGTAAGAAGCTGGTTCTTGAGCTCGTCAGCAAGAGAGGTTGACGTCTCACCTGGCTTCTGGGGGAAGCGACGTAGCACCACTCGGCACTCGCGGCGAGCGCGGTCGGTGACCTCCCGTTGCTGGGCCTGGCGGTGGTCCTCCAGCTCCTGGAGCTTTGTGGCGATGGCGTCGGTGGTGGAGGCGGTCGCTGACCGCAGCAGGTCCGCGTAGGAGAGCGGCGGGAGGTCGCCAGCATCCTGCCGGGGTGGCTGGGATGCAATGGTGGCCGTCTGCTCCGCTATCTTGGGGACCTGTGTGGCCAGGGCCTCGGTGTGGGCGGTGATGGCCTCAAGCTTCTTCAGGAGCACGCCACACTTGCCCTCCACCTGGTTAAGGCGAGAGACAAATGCAGCATGCGTTTCCGAAGCCTGCGCCGCGGTGTGTAGCGCCGTGAACTGGGGTTGTAGCTTGTGGACGACCTTGGTTTCCACGTTGGAGACCCGGGCTTCCACCGTGTTGAGCGTGGTGTTCAGCGATGTCAGCTTCTCGGCCAGCGGCCAGGTCACGTGCTCCTCCAGCACTGCGCGGATGTCATCCTTGCAGAGGGAGGGAGCCGATGGGGCAGCCGGCTGTGCGAGGCTGGCGTTGATCGCTTGGGTGATGTCGCCGACGCAGCGCTGGTAGTGGCTGGTCAAGATAAACAGGCGTTGGCTTGGTTCGTCAAACTGGTAGAGCCAGGACGTGTCGCGGTAGTCGATAGCCGCCCCCCCCTTCATGGTAACGAAGAGCTTCCGTTCCTGTACGAGGAACTCGAGAACCTCGACGCATTCCTGCGGCGACAGTCTCTGCCACTCGACGAGGGAGAACATTCCGTCGCCGGGCAAGTATTGGCTCCATTTGTGGCGATCGTGGCATGGTTTCTTGGGGTCAGGCGAGGCGCTTGGCGAGGGTTTGGCGGGTAAGCCTGTCGGCTGAACAATGGCGAGGGCGAGAGGGTTGGGCTGGGCGCTGGGAAGCTGTGCCAGCGCCTTTTCCAGCCCTCGTTTTGCTTTGGTAGTCGTCATATAGCTGGTCACGTGCGTAACTTTGGCAATACTGCGTTTCAGCCGTAACCGATTATACTGGCGTGTGCGTCTGAAAAAGCGCATCGAATGCAAGTGGTCTGACCGAATTTGGGGCTCAGACGCAAAAGATCTGAGCTCCGCCGTCAGCCATACCGCCGTCAGCCATTTTCGCGTCTTAGAAAGACGAAGCGATTGTGATATTCACAGCCGAGTTCGGTGCCCAAACGTGAAAGTTATGAGCTCCGCCGTCAGCCATGGCTACCTAGCTCGTGGCTCGTGGCTCGTGGCTCGTGGCTCGTGGCTCGTGGCTCGTGGCTCGTGGCTCGTGGCTCGTGGCTCGTGGCTCGTGGCTCGTGGCTCGTGGCTCGTGGCTCGTGGCTCGTGGCTCGTGGCTCGTGGCTCGTGGCTCGTGGCTCGTGGCTCGTGGCTCGTGGCTCGTGGCTCGTGGCTCGTGGCTCGTGGCTCGTGGCTCGTGGCTCGTGGCTCGTGGCTCATGCGCGTATGACCTATAAACGCATCCGAATTCACAGGGACGCTGCTGCGGATGTCCCGTACCAAAACTGGGTGCTCGGGCTGGCGCAGACTGCCGGGCCATAAGAAGAAAATCGAAATATGGCATGCCATTAGTCATCTGGTACTGACGACCAAGAAAGCAGTAATTTCCTACCTGTATTTTACCAATGCTATACATCTGGCCACCCTGACCTATGAAAATCACGCATCATCATTCTGAGCAACATTCTGAACCATTACACGCCGCGATCGAGACGCAAAATTTCCTTGATAACGGCATGCTAGCAGCCATATCTCGTTACGCGCGCGCGCGAGTGAAAATTTCCCGCCAAAGTCACGTGATACTGTCTCAATACACGTTGTATTTACCAGGCTATGGCGAATATTACCCCCAAACCTATGCATCATGCACCTTCGTCCTTAAGTGTTCCCAGACCCACCGGACCACTGACATCCGTCACAGGTGGCGCGGCGCTCCGGGAATTGAGCGCCGCGCCACCGGGAGTCAAACAGTGCGATATATCGCACTGTTTCCGGACTAAGGGTTAATTAATTAATTAATTCTCTTGGACACGGGCCCCGCGCGGCCCATTGCTAGAATGCAGGGTAGAAGTCCGCAGGTGGAGCTAGGTTATTGCCCCTGAGGATAGCCGCTACTCTACCGCCTCGTCTGCCATTACAGTAGAGGACAGCTCAGATGATCGAGGATTATATCCCCCTCCAGTGACAATATGGTTGGGGCATGATGCAGACATATTCTGACCTGGCCTGGCCCCGAGGGCATTCCCAAAAGGGTAGGGAAACCTGTCACGACCTACATCCAGATGTTGCTGGACGACCTAGTGGTCCCAGCCCAGTTTGAGCACCGCATCCACTCTCTGTACGCTGATTTGCTCTATGTTTCCCACATTATTAGGCACAGGCGCCTGGGCCTAGCCGGGCACCTGGTCCGCACAGATCGATCAGGTAGATACATCAGATAGACTAGCTGGCACCAAGCCCGCCCAGCCTGGGCGTTATGTCCTCACCTGGCGTGCCCCCGGCCGCGCGCGGCAGGGCCGCCACCCGTGGACTTTTCGTGATAGACTCGGCATGGACATGTGCTACACTACGGACGTGACGGGCTCACCCCCGGGCAGCCTCCTGGTTTGTCTGTAATATGGAGGCAGATGGTGCGCAAGGATAGATGGCAAGTAGTGATGAACGAGACCACCCCCAATTAATTAATTAAAATCATAGCTCCGTTGGGAGCATATGTAACACATAGCCCTGAGAAAGGGGCATCTATGGGTTTGTAATACAATCAGGGCTACAACCTGCAGGTGGAGGATGTACAACTGTCACCTGCTCTGGGTGCACAAGGTGCACCTACACCGCCATGAGGGTTCATGCCTCCTTAACAAGCACAGGCACCCAGGGGGGGCTTGAGGAGAGGGCCTAGAAGGCCTGCATGACATATGGGGTGGAGGGTATGTGGCTAGGCTGTAGCTGGTGTACACATGGCATCTCAGCAGAGAGTAACTCCCTGCATAGGCATCGCATGGCTAAATTCTTAATGCATCATCCATGGGAGGTCCCATTGTAGGCTGGGCGCGGCTAAATATACTGAAAGCATCATCCATGGGGGCCATTATGGGCGCACATGCGCGTGGGCCACTTGCAAAGGCTAAGCCTATCCCCAAGCCTGTGGGGGCTCCGCGTGTGACCCAGTATGGCATTCATAGCGATTCGGGCCGCGGTGCCCACACCCCTGTAACTAGGACCTAGATAGCTTATACCATCCATTCCGTGCAGTCCCGCGGGAGGCACGCCAGATAGCTCCCCCTCGGGCAGCGTGCGGCTGCCTAGATAGATGTTGTAGTTAGAATGCTGTTAGGTAGATGTAGTATGTAGCCAATGTAGATAGATTAGACCGGTAGGAATGTTTGCACCCATCCATCCATCCATCGGGGTTAATGCTCCGTGACTCCCCAACGGGAGCACGAGTCTAATTAATTAATTAATTAATCCATTCCATCCGGCATGTTCCCCTCCCACTGAGGACTTATGCTCACGTGACGCAGTCACGTGTCTATTAATTAATTAATTAATCCACTCTCTCTCCCGTCTTTGGACTGCCATGCAGGACAAGACGCGGTGGAAGAAGATTGTCAAGGCGCACACGCCCGACCCTGTGGGCAAGCCACCTCCCCCCAAGCGGAGGAGGCGTTTTGATGAGTAGTGTAGTTAGGATTTTCTAGATAGCTTAGAGTTAGGCTAGTTCGATCACGCGGCTTCCTCCAACCCATCCATCATGGAATATGTGCTACATGACCTTCCCACGGAGGCATGTTATAATTTAATTTAATTTAATTTTTAATGATGCAGACGATATTTGTAACTTTCGTGTAATTATTTTTTTCTACATTTGAGATTAGCATAGTACTCCGTAGCATGCCCATGCGCATGACACCTAAGTACTTACTTACGTTATGTTTGTCAAGTAATGCCAAGTAATGTATTTGCCAACTTGGCGGAAGGCAAAATATTCTGATCAGGCAAAATATGTTAAGAACAGTGGTTCACTTTGTATATTACAATGTGCCCCTCTTGTTGGGGTGGATATTCCTCAAAGACAAAAATCAGCCCTAATCACCTTCCACTAAAACAGCCGATCGGCGGCCGATCACAAGAATCTTTTCCTGGAAATTTACCAGCGAACATCTGAAATCACATGGAGCATGGGCTTGCTCACTGGTATTTCCAACACAGCAACTGGCTGAGTTTTCCTGCGGCGACACAACATGCCAGTTAAATTGTGGGCACCACGTGCCAGGCCACATGTAAGCCCATGCAACAGCAATACCTGACCCCACAGGGCAACGTTCACCATGATGAGGTAAACCAGGGAAGAGAGCAACATCTGGCATCTCCATACTGACCCCCAAGAGGCCACAACTTTGCGGGCTCCATGCCTGAACCGCAGGTACAATTATAGAACAAAGTTGATCCAGCGGGCACATGGCAAACATTTCATGGCCAAATCAAGCAGCATGTGTCGTGTATTGGCACTGTGCCGACAAAAGGCTAGTGTTTCCAAGGGCAACATTTCACCTGTATATTTTAGTGACACGAGCCTTGAGTGACAAGTGCCCAGCAGCTGCCTCTTCAGGCCAGACCCTGAAGAGGCAGGCTAGAGTGCCATGGCTAACAGGAGCAGGGATACCGCTGCAACCAGTGTCATCATGCCAGCTGTTTTGGCCTTTCTCCAGTGTGCTTCGGCGCCGTTCGTCAGGAAGGGGTAGAAAATGTCCCTCGGGAGGTTCTTGAAGAGCGGCGGATTGCGGGGCTTGACTCCCTTGGGCGCGTCCTGTGGGAAACGTGCCCACATGGATAGAATATATGGTTCACACATCAGTTGGTGCAGCGCAGAATGATAACGACAGTGCTGTGTCTCATGCATAACGCTAGTACTATACTTATGATAGTATTATACTTATGTATAACGACAGTACTGTGTCTCATGCATAAGGATAGTACTGTACTTATGTACAACGACAGTACTGTGTCTCATGCATAACGATAGTACTATACTTATGATAGTACTATACTTATGTATAACGACAGTACTGTGTCTCATGCATAACGATAGTACTATACTTACGATAGTATACTTATGATAGTACTATACTTATGTATAACGACAGTACTGTGTCTCATGCATAACGATAGTACTATACTTATGATAGCACTAAACTTATGTATAATGACAGTACTGTGTCTTATGCATGTTGCACAGGATGGCAGTGTTGCAACCAATCACATGTTCAAAATTGGATGCAATAGTGCTACATAGGATGCGATAGTACTACTACATAGGATGTACTAGTAGAACATAGGATGCACTAGTATTAATTTATCGATCAGCGCAGGCTGCCACGGCATAAGCCTACAAACAACTCGGTAAGTTCCTATAAGGTTTCAATGGGGTTAAAGGTTCTGACGCAGTGTGGTGGCATGGACACACACAATGGCTCCATGCTAGGGATGAAAAGACCAAAAGATACCGCCACGTGCGCAGCACAGCGGTGGTGATCCAGGAGCCCAGGTACAGCTGCTCCGCCATCGACAATGTTGGACAAGAGCAGAAGCAAAAATAACAGCGGCAAAAGCAGCAACAATCCCAAAAAGCGCGACAGCACGCACCTGCTCCTGGGGCATAAACCGCGCGGAGAAGGTGAGCTGGAACGGGTGGGGGTGGCTGCCCAGCTCGCCCCCACCCAGGGCGTCCTCCAGCGTCGCCACGTAGCGCCAATCGCTGAAGGTGATGGCGGCGCGGGCGAGCGCGATGCGGCGCTGCGGGTTGTACTGGAGGCCGACACGAGACGTCAGGAACTGGTACTGCAGGCCTGAGGGCACGCCGCTGCACGTGAGGGTCGCGGCATCCCACACCTGTTGTGGAAGTAAAATACCAACGAAATGGACAGCAGTTCTAATGTAAGGGTTGACACTCGCAGGTAAGGGACGCGCCGTCCCATGCCTGGTGTGGAAGCAAGAGCGATTGTACAAGCCATTAAGGCAGCCATGTTAGAGAATTGGCAGAAGAGAGGGCTGTGGGTGTTGGCGTGGGAGGGACATGCGCCGTCCCATGCCTGGTGTGGAAGCATAGCACAAGAATGCATGCAGCAGGGTGAGTGTCCAAGGAGATGTGGGCAGTGGTGAGATTGCGGGAGGTAGTAATGGGCAGGTGAGGGACGCACGACTTGGGAGGCAGAGCAAGGAGGATGTCGCATGTACTTGTGTAGGTACAGTCATTCCTGCGTAAGTTACCATTCTTAAGGTTACGTTCCCGCGTTAAGTTATGACGCCAAGTTTTTGGCGGCGTAAACCTCAGCGCCCACCTTTCCGTAAATATCTGGCCGGAAAAATGGACTTCGGGCGACTTCGATACTGCAGCTGGATCGGGCTTGACGAGAGCTGTCGATTGCCGTATAGAAGTCCGCCAGAGGAGGGGGGGGTTGGGCTGCTAGCCTAATTCTACCGCTAAGGTTAAGTTCCCGCGTTAAGTTACGACGCCCAGATTTTGGCGGCGATCGTAACTTAACGCGGGAATGACTGTAGGTCGGGTGGGTAGCACAGGGAAGACAGGCCGTATGCGCAGCAGTGGCAAGAGCCATAGTGCGAGACTGCGAGTATGATCAATTGCTGGTTGCTCATGCACATGGCTATAGGCGGAGACGTGCCATACTCGTACAGTTGAGCAAACTATAGCAGATGCACCATGTTCACGATTGTTGCACTCATGCACCATGATCACACTGGTGTCTGCGAGATTGTGCACGTTTCTACCCAGGCAATGAGCAAAGTACACCAGCTAATTATTACACGAGCGCTATATACGCGCGCACCATGTTGACGTCGGCATCCTCGAGCGTGATCGCCTGCCACGCGTTGATGTTGCGCTCGTCTGCGTTGGCCCATGTGCCCACCACCGTCTGGCTCCTGCAACCAGGGTGGACATGCAACAACAGTCAGGTGGACATGGAAAGTGGGGAGGCAGCAGCACTCAGTAGGCAGACCCGTAAGTCTCCTGCGACCAGGGACGGCATCCATGAGTTATATAAAATGATGAGATACTCAAAGACTAGATGTAAGGCTTAGGCGACAAGGAACGGCACGGACAAGGCAGTCAATGAGACTTCTGCTGTCAAGGAATAAGACCTGTCCACGTAACGGATGACACTTCCTCCTTGACCCTTGCGATCATGGGCGAGGCGACTGAGATAAACGGGCCCCAAGCCAAAAGGCGGCGGCATAGGTAGCAATACGAGGAAGGCTCCTGCGAGGGTGGGGCGGCCAGGGCAAGCTATTCCGGCTGTATGCGAGGCTACTGCAATCGTGGGTGGCATATGCAAGCAGTAAAGACCACCTAAAGGGCCTTGTGAGAGTGGGCACCTTTATTACAGCAAGCCGCGCTACATCACCTTTGGCTTTAAAACGGCACGGACTATAGTAAGAGCGCGGCGAACTAACATTACTAACATTACTAACATTACTAACATTACTAACATTACTAACATTACTAACATTACTAACATTACTGACATTACCAACATTACTAACATTACTAACATAACCAACATTACTAACATTACTAGCATTACTAGCATTACTAACATTACAGCACTAGAATCACTAACAGCGAGAGTAGCTGGCATGCCCCATGGGCCTGGCCCCAGAGCACTTGACAGTCCAGCAGAAACCTCAGGCACGATCCTGCCCCGCGATGGTTATTCCTAGCATGACTACTGCCATCGTGGTATGACCAGGAATCCTGCAGGTAGTCACGACCTACACAAAAGCATGTCTATATGTTGTAACTACGATCAACTACGCCATGATGGCATGATCTGGCACAGCAGTAGAAAACAAGGGTGACATCAAGTAGCAGACCGATCCAGCACTAGCCATTCCCCGCCACCTGCTCCATGAAATATCGGAACGTGGAGAGTAGGCTCCAGCTATTCTTGTGCAGCTTTTGCCTTCCTTCCCCCCAACAGCTGCAGCATGTCACGGGCGGTGAAAAAGAACGCTTGAGCAAATGCTTTTTACGCGGGTGCAAGCATTGGGGCCGCCCCACGACTTACTCTTCTGTCAAGAAGCCCTCAGGCAGCAGCTGCAGGGGAAGGAGCGGGTTCGAAGACGGGGCCCCGACCTGCAGATATCGATAGCAAGAAAACGCCAAGTATAGACAAGCACACACACCAAGAAAGCGTGTGGGCGTCGCAACATGGGCGGAGCATGTTGCGGCCATATGAGTATGGCCTGCGCTGGTTGCCCCATTGATATGAAGAGTTGAGGGCACACAGCGGCACCTATTCGCATAGGTGCAGTGGTCAGCAAAATCAGGGCAAGTGGGCTGAAGGGAGGGACAGGGCGGGTGGGGTGGGGTGGGGTGGGGTGGGGTGGGGTGGGGTGGGGTGGGGTGGGGTGGGGTGGGGTGGGGTGGGGTGGGGTGGGGTGGGGTGGGGTGGGGTGGGGTGGGGTGGGGTGGGGTGGGGTGGGGTGGGGTGGGGTGGGGTGGGGTGGGGTGGGGTGGGGTGGGGTGGGGTGGGGTGGGGTGGGGTGGGGTGGGGTGGGGTGGGGTGGGGTGGGGTGGGGTGGGGTGGGGTGGGTGGGGTGGGGTGGGGTGGGGTGGGGTGGGTGGGGTGGGTGGGGTGGGGTGGGGTGGGGGGTGGGGTGGGGTGGGGTGGGGTGGGGTGGGGGGTGGGTGGGGTGGGGTGGGGTGGGGTGGGGTGGGTGGGGTGGGGTGGGGTGGGTGGGGTGGGGTGGGGTGGGGTGGGGTGGGTGGGGTGGGGTGGGGTGGGGTGGGGTGGGGTGGGGTGGGGTGGGGTGGGGTGGGGTGGGGTGGGGTGGGGTGGGGTTGGGGTCGGGGGGATGGGGGGGTGGGGCGGGGGGGGGACGAAATAAAGACACACAGCAGGGAAACCAGTGGGGACGGAATTCCAATGAGCCCAGCGCTAATACTAATTGTACCCACAGGAACGTTCGGACTTTCACATGCACAGAGTGCCTGTCAACGCCTGGGGAATATCCCTGAGGGTGAGTCTCATGAAAGACCATGAACGCCCTGGAGCCGGAGCATTCTAGTAAAGCAAAACTAATAAAGCAAAAATATATCATACTACTACGGCAAAAAGATATCTCCATTTTATGCGTACCTCTACGCTCCTGGTTAGCAAGACTCCAAAACAGAAACCTGCCCCTTCCCGGCCCTATTCACACAGAACCCTGGTAATGGTTAGCAAGACTCCAAAACAGAAACCTGCCCCTTCCCGGCCCTATTCACACATAACCCTGGTAATAGTTAGCAAGACTCCAAAACAGAAACCAACCCCTTCCCGGCCCTATTCACACAGAACCCTGGTAATGGTTAGCAAGACTCCAAAACAGAAACCTGCCCCTTCCCGGCCCTATTCACACAGAACCCTGGTAATGGTTAGCAAGACTCCAAAACAGAAACCAACCCCTTCCCGGCCCTATTTGCACAGAACCCTGGTAAGTTAAGTCATTCGTGGGATGATTGGGCTGTGATCATCGGGCTGTGGGGGTCTAGCTTGTTAATGCATGTACTTAGCTTTTCCATGTGATCTTCCCAAAGCGAATCCAACAGGAATAACTGAAACGAGTCGAATAGCAACTTCCTATACGAATGGGATGCTATAATAAACTACAAATACAAGAGTGGGACCTTTGTGAGATGGTTGACTTACTAGCTCTCAAAATGCATCATTTAGGAACGTGGCGATTGAAAATGCATATGCTTAACCCCTAAATGGTCTTGCTGCCGATTTTCCGCCAAAAATCGAGTTCCAGCCGATGCATCGGCCCCTTCTCGGGGGACCAGATGCCGCGAAATCTATTGAGAATTAGGAAAAGTTTAGCTGAGAAGATCGAAAGTTTATAAAATTCTTCACAGCATGGTACTAGGGTTTGCATACTTTTGACAAAGTTATAGAGGTGTTCTGGCCGGTCAAAGTACAAGGGGTCAGGGTACTTTTTCACGTACAACGTGCATTCCGGAAAACGACGACCTGGCCATGGCGGCTTGCGCCCACGCATGGCATTTACGTTTGCGTTCGAATTTTCAGGCCAAACTTAGGATATTGGTTTTATACGTCCTAAAGATCATACAGGCCAATTTTTTGTTCGCGGGAATGCCATTTGATAGGTGTCGGCAGCGTTCTTGCTGGAAAAAACTGCGATCAGGCCGGACGATAGAAATGTTGACAGCAATACCTTTACGGCGTACTTTAAAGGACATATTGGTTTCTTTGTACTTTTTATGATACATAGTAGTCGTAAACGTGCAAGGGTGGCCAGAAATCGCCGAATCCAGCGACCATGCTGCACAACTTTGGTGTGCCGAAATGCGCCATTTTGCGGCCACCGCCTGGGCCAAGGTAACGCCATCCATGCCTGGTAAAGCTTAAGCATCGTTTTCCTATCGATGTTTGACGTTTATATATACGTTCTAGCTTGTGTAGCACATTCTTTTTGCATTATTCATGCTCTTTGTTGACCCTGGCCTGGCCCCTTTCTAAAACACCCTTCTTAGATGCTTCCCTCAGTCAGTTGACCTGCCACAGGGTGATGGTGATAAGTTTTAGAGGCTGTATGGGTTTGAATACCTCCATATATGTTTGTTATACATTTCCCATACACATATTGCATGAGTGTGAGGCAGTTGGCTGGTCTCTGTGGCATCATCAAGCACGTAACTGGTGAGTAAAAGCTTCCCATTGACAGCATGTGCCACCAGGTGTGCTGGCCATCACCTGGCAAGCTATAGCAGCTTAGGCCTAGTTTATCCTTGCTAGGGCAGGCTGAAATAGGCTCAACATCACTAGTTTGTTGGTGGCTGTCTCCTAGAATGCATGCCTTGCGTAGGGTATCCGTACCACGTTACCTACGTGCATGGACAAGGTGGCACCTGCACATAGGTGCCATGTAAGGGCAGTGTGATAATGCAGTTATGTTTCCCCATCATTGTGGAAGGGAAATGTATTGTTTGGCATGGTTGGTGGCCATATTAGTAGGTAGTATGCCCACCCCTACCCCCTTGGTTGCTTTTTACCAACGGTACCCCTATGGGCTGTACTGGGTGTAACTGCTGGCATACCCACCCAAATGATGACCCCAATGGCTCAAACTGTTCAGCAACTACTTGTTTATCATCCCTGAAGTGGTAGTTGCCTAGGTCTTATAACATAATTCAAAATGCACATTCTACCAAAAATGAAAACGCGCGTCTTGACCCCCCTGACTTTGACGGCAGTTATACATGGCCTACCCTGCATATATGTGAGGTTGTGATATACCAACCCGAAGGGCAACTCATGGACATGCTTGGCCCCCAAGGACAGCCATTGGATATGGGTGGGTTGGATGGCATCTGGTTTGCAAAATTGTGAAGATCCAGCCGATTTATCGGCAGGATCTCAGACCATTTAGGGGTTAAGGAATGGTCCTTATTAAACGTTTGTTGCCCTATCCATGGTAGTTAACTAGGTCATAGCGTTATAAATGTGGCTGACTAGAGCGTTTGCCTAGATTCCCAGACCGGCTGTTTAGGAGACATTTCTGACAGCGTGCCAGGAAGTAATGCAAAATAGTTAACAGTGACTGTTACACGGTAGACTTACGACAACGGATCCGCCCCCATCCCCATTGCAAAACGCGCGCAACTCCGCAAGCGTCAGGTAGACGATGCAGGACGAGACGGCGTTGCTGCCGAATGTCACCGGCGACACCGCGTTGGGCGCGCACTGGCCGCTGGCGTCCGCCCCGGGGAAGGGCAGGCCAGTGACAAGCCTGGAGACGGCGGTCGTGCTGAGTCAGCCCGCAAAGGCAGGGTCAGTCGCAGGTAGTGAAGAGAAAGGTGGCCACGTGGGTGCATGTGGGGTGTTTTCTGTGTGTGTGTGTGTGTGTGTGTGTGTGTGTGTGTGTGTGTGTGTGTGTGTGTGTGTGTGTGTGTGTTCGTGTGCAAAGTTTGTGGCCGGGCAGGACATGCTGTTGGGGTTGGGGTTGGTTGGGGGATCACCCACATTCGCAGAAGAACAGTTTTGGTGGAGGAACGGAGGAGGTAAAAACAAGGCAGACGCGACACGAGTTAAGGAATAACGCAGCAGTGGCGAATTGCATCGAGACAAAGAACAAGGATAAACTAAACCCATTGGAACGTGACATTGCCAGCATTCCTCAAAGGCAAGCCTTACCTATCGAATTACACTATCCTTATACCACATATACTGTTTCGAGTTTACGCTGTAGGGGCCCAGGTGCACACCAAGGAAACAGTCCACTCATTGAGAAAGAACAGCTCGCTCCCAGCTCTGGAAAAAAGAACTGCTGAGAAGCAAAAAATAACCGCCGGAAAGGAAGAGGAGGGTGAGGAAAACAAAAACTAATCGCGCAAAGGATATTTGACGCCCTCCCCCGGCTCCTCCACGAGGGACCCTGCCAGCACGGGCAGCCCGTTGATGTACCCCGGGTTCCCACTAATCGGGCGCCCCTCGTCGGCTGTCTCCTCCAGCCCAAGGCTGACAAACGTCACAGAGAAGGACTGGCGGAGCGTCGCTGGCACCACGCTGCTGCTGCTGCTGCTGGCGCCTGCCCCAGAGGATGATGGCACCACGTCCGTGAGGATGACATCAGCGGCCACGCTGGAGATGACGCCAGCGCCGTTGTGCTCCACGGTGTATGCCACCTGGCAGTGTGTGGGTTGAGGGCACGTGGGTTGGTAGGTGAATGGGTAAGTCGGTGGGTGGGTGGGGGTGGGGGTGGGGGGGTGGGGGGGTGGGCGGGCGGGTGGGTCAGCGACGAAATTTCGCACGAATGGCAATTTAAGGTGGTAGGAAACATTCCACATATCTGCGCAACCTACGCACTGTTAGGAAAGGTCAGGTGGCAAAAAGCTTCTCATTTCCCACCCACTGTGTCCAGAATGTGTCAACAATGCCATCACTGCGCTCCAACCGTAGCGAGCCTACCCACGATTCATATCTAGCGCCTCACCGCAAATCTGAATGTCCAGCACGTAGCAGCACCAACTACTCGGCACCAACGCTGAATAGTCTACCCACTGTTCTACATAATGATCGTAGCAGAAACCCTCTCATAACCATTTCGTTCCCACCCACCGTGTCCAGCGCGTGGCGGCAACGCTATCACGGACCCAACTTGACCAAGTTACACTTCATCATAGCTCCCAATCTGATGCGCTGGTTGTCTCCTTGATATTTTGATATTTCCCAATCTGATCACCGCACCCACCGTGTCCAGCGCGTAGCGGCATCTGCGGGTCGCGCCGTCGTAGTGCGCCCACGCAATGTTGGCCCCCGTCGGGTCCAGCCCGCGTGTCAGCGGCAGCAGCGTGCCGGTGCCAGCAAAGCGGTAGGTGACGGATGCCACTGTGACGGGTGTGTAGCTGCAGGCAGGGGTGACGTGGCGACGGTTCCAAAGGTGACAAAACGGGGTACACGAGGGGCAAGAAACTAGTCAGATAGGGCTTGGTTACGAAGCCTATGAGGAGTCCTACTTGAGACAAAAGAGAGCTGCAGGCATCATTAGTTTTCTGCCGACGGTCAGCCCTTTAGTCAGTCAGCCAGCCAGCCAGTCGGTCCGGTGGGCGGGCGGGCGGGCGGGCGGGCGGGCGGGCGGGCGGGCGGGCGGGCGGGCGGGCGGGCGGGCGGGCGGGCGGGCGGGCGGGCGCGGGCGGGCGGGCGGGCGGGTGGGCGGGCGGGCGGGCGGGCGGGTGGGTGGGTGGGTGGGTGGGTGGGTGGGTGGGTGGGTGGGTGGGTGGGTGGGTGGGCGGTAGGGTGGGTGGGCGGGTGGGTGGGTGGGTGGGTGGGTGGGTGGGTGGGTGGGCGGGCGGGTGGGTGGGTGGGTGGGTGAATGGAGGAGATATGAAAGATATGAAAACTATCCAAGAGGCATTGTCAGGTATATACATGGCAACTGGTCCGTCGTTCCATCATCTTTCGCTAGAGACGGCCATGATCAAATGAATCAGGACGACCGATTTCCAAGAGAACCAGCAGCGAGCCATTCAAGCAGGTGAGCTAGCAAAGCAGTCAGCATGCATGCCGCGCCAGGGAGGTCCCTCTGCCTGCTTACCCAGAAGACACGCCAGGGTTGGCTTGCCGGTCCTGCGGCCACCACA
This sequence comes from Mesostigma viride, assembly GCA_009746045.1. Lineage (NCBI taxonomy): Eukaryota > Viridiplantae > Streptophyta > Mesostigmatophyceae > Mesostigmatales > Mesostigmataceae > Mesostigma > Mesostigma viride. The sequence continues at coordinate 4,238,068 of RPFO01000050.1, read as the reverse complement.
TATCACCATCCATACATGGGCAGCATGAAAAGAAACACACCAAGAAATGAGCTGGTGTGACCTCTTGAGGGCCTTCATAGCTTAATTAGAAACTTCACGAATAAACATTGGCAGATGTGACAGAGATCGGAAGAGTAGCCGCTGGCATTCATCACCCAATCCCATCCTCCAGCCAGACTTTCCTACCTCTCCTACCGACCGTGCAGGGCACGCCCTACTATCCACCAATCCTGGCCGCAAAAGCTGCGTAGAGCATAATGAATAAAGACGATAGCATGCGGGCGCACGACCTGGCAACCCCTTCCACATGAGGGGCTCCTGGATTGTGGGCCCAACACCCTGGCACTGGCACACGCGGGGCTGTTCGACCCCGATGTCATTCCATCCTCTGTGCACCGAAAAGCGGGGCTCGCCCTCCCATTCTTCAAGTTGCTAGGCCATTTCATATGCCAGCATGACGCGCCCACGCTGCCCATCCCCATGTCGCCGAAAACGTTCCCTACGCAACGATGCCGCACCCTCGCTCCCAGCCCTCAGCTTGCTGCAACACCAGACGGTGCCCAACACCCAGGGCTCACCCTCCCCATCCTCGAGCTGCCAAACCATTTCGTACACCAGAGTAATGCGCTCACCCTCCCAATCCTCAAGTTGCTAAGGTACGGTGCCGAGGAGTAGGCGGCGGCGCACTCGGACGCCAAGTCCGCCACCGAGCGCTCGCACGAGCGCAGTTCGTCCCTGTACATAAAACCTGCAGGGACGGGGCAGCCCGGGGGGAGTCCACACCGCCCACATGCGCGATGCGACCAACATGAAACATAAATTCCGAGATTGTTCAGATTTCTGGCATGCGCCGATTACCTCTTTGATATCATGGTCACTATAGTATAGAGTAATGCCAGGCATGCGCTGGTTACCTCTTTGATGTTATGGTCACTGTAGTATAGAGTAATGCCCATAAACAAGCGTATTGTCGCGAATTCATCCTCCAGTGTGCAATTCTAAGAGGACATCTCAGAACGAATTTTGAGTTTTTTACCCTGACCGCCGGCTTCTTTAACGAGTGCTGCCGGCTCCGGGAGGACCGCCTGGACCTGGAGGGCCATGCATGCTTACTTAGATCAATAGTATACCATACCTGGAAAGCTAGTAGTACATGCACATCACAGTGTCGCACGACACATCACCACGCACCAATCACGTTCACTGGGCTGCACTCGGCGCCAAAGATAGCCGCTGGAAGCCGGAACACGCCGCCGTTAATGGCCACCAGGTCGCCGCTGCTGGTTGCTAGAGCGGCAGGAATACTGTCATTCACCTGATGGGGCCACGGCGCGGCCGACGCGGTCACCAGTTGGCATGGACACCGCAGGGGTGCAAGGCACAAGGAGGATGAGTGTCGATAATCAGAATGTTATCATTTTTCGTTTGTTACGACGTAAAATCATTAAAAAAGTTGTATAAAATTCTTATGTTATCGAGGTAACAAGGATGGGAGGTAACGGGTACGTATTGATAGGGGGGTTGGCGTGCAACATACCACCCTATTAGGCATGTCATCCATGAAGATTATTAACAACTAGCACACCCTATCAGGCATGGCATCCATGAAGATTATTAACAATTAGCACACCCTATCAGGCATGGCATCAATAAACATTATCCAGGGCATCGTGGGAGGTAACGGGTGAGGAGTGCAGGTAGAGAACAACCATAACTACCGACACAAGGCATAGGGGCAGGAACTGGGGCAGGGCACGGGGGCAGGACCTGGGGCAGGACACGGGGGCAGGGCACGGGGGCAGGGCACACGGGGGCAGGGCACGGGGGCAGGGCACGGGGGCAGGGCACGGGGGCAGGGCACGGGGGCAGGGCACGGGGGCAGGGCACGGGGGCAGGACACGGGGGCAGGACACGGGGGCTCCATTATCACAGAGGGTGAATAGCCAGCAATCTGAGGCAAGGGTAGAGACGAGGCGCCAAAACATTTGAACGCAAACGGACGCTCCGATGTTTCGTACACCAGCAAGCCCATGAAACGGATTTTCATGAGAGTCGCGAAGACAGAAGAGTGACAGCGATTACACCCGGTGGTGGCTTACCTTCAGGAATGTGTCGGTGGTTGGTGGCTCACCTTCAGGAATGTGTCGGTGGTTGGTGGCTCACCTTCAGGAATGTGTCGGTGGTTGGTGGCTCACCTTCAGGAATGTGTCGGTGGTTGGTGGCTCACCTTCAGGAATGTGTCGGTGGTTGTCACCACGGACGGCAACGGATCCGCCTTGAAGTAGGCGTTGTCCTTTGACAGGAGCGCCGCGGACAGATCCGCTGGCTTGGCCGCAGGCGGGTCCAGGAAGAACTTGCCGAGCGCCGCGTCTGCAAACACCGAGCACGAGTTTATGGTGCGTCAGCTCACACCCGTAAACGCGAACCCATGAGTTGATGGTGCGTAGGCTTGCGTCCATAACCACGCACTCAACTCTCCTGCCATGCCCTTATATCCCTTCCGTGCGTCCAGTTGCCGTGCACTCGATTCTTTCCCCCCATCAACTTTATTGGCTGTCGTGCACTTATTCCCATGCACGCTCTTCCCGTGGCCACGCAGCGATGGCCACTCACGTCCACAAGAGGTAGCTCCGTGAGGTAGCGCCATGAAAGCATGCATACTAACGTCATGAGTGCTCTATTCGTGCCAAACGGCCCCGCCCTAATCCCTCCAAGACACTTCCAGGTGCCGCTACGACAGCATGAAAAGTTATGCTTGGGAGCTGATTTTTTAAAGCTCGTGCCACGATCGCTATTCACGTGTGCTGCGCTGCCCTTTGCTCAACAATTAACCCCAAAAACTCCTTGTGCCGCTATGACAACTCACGAACACTCCTCCCTCAGCAAAGCTTGCGACCAGCCCACTCAAACTACCCCTTGCATCCACCCCACTTGCACTACAACTTCCATCCACCCCACTCAACCTCCAACTTGTACCACCCCACTCAAACCAAAACTTGCATCTCAACGGATCGCATCGCAAACGGCAGGTGACCCACCCACCCACCCACCCACCCACCACCACACTGGCACAGGCCCCACTCACATCATGGCAAGATGCGGACAGTGATGCTGCAGGCCATGCAACCACCCAGGGGGGTACACGCTCTCCTTCCTTCCCACTGTTGTCTTCGGCGGTGCACACCACTGGCATACTACCCATGGGAATAGAACGCGAACAACGCGAATATGGCATACTACCCATGGGAATAGAACGCGAATAACGTGAATAACATAGACAGGAAGATGGCTCACATCAACACCATTGGGGAAGCACCCCTCTCCACCCCACTCACTGTTGTCATCGGTGATGCACAGCAGCGCGGAGAGGAACCCGCTGTCCTCGGTCTGCACTTTGACGGACGCAAGACCCGACGAGCTGGGCAGGTTCACGGTGGCGATGATGTCATCGCGCACGCAGTACTCGAGCGTGGGCGGGTCCACCCCGCCGGGCAGGCAGCCGGTGAAGAGCGCGATCTCGCCCTCACTGTCGTTGGTCAACAAATGTGTACCCAGTGCCACCATCATCGCGACCATTGCCGCCGCGACCACCAACACCAACATTGGTGAACAGAGCCATCCATTTACTACATGTCCCAGCCCAGATGACGAGCCATGAAAATATGCGCTAATGAAACTATGGCTAATTAATAAGATAAGAACAGTATGGCTAGTTAATATGATAAGAAGAGCATGGCTAATAATAAGATAAGAACAGCATGATTAATTAATAAGATAAGAACAGTATGGCTAATTAATAAGAAAGAAGGACTGGTGTTGATGGAACGACACTTGTCTCAAAGAGTAATACACACAATCATCAATAAGTTGTTTTGTCAGAAACACGTGACTCAGCAAAGCCAGTCAGTTATGCCATCCAATTTCGAGTAAAGATAACATGCAGGGCCCCACATCCCAATGGAGCAAGATGCAGCATACCTCACCCAGCCACTTGCCACACAAAGACACAACCTGTGACAATCGCTGGTAACAGCATAATAATAGTAGTAATCATCATAACTAACCATAACAGGTTTATAATAATAGCTAGGTCCAGCACACCTCCCCGGAACTAAAAATTTGTCCCTGGGATAAGTAGCCCGAGCCGTCGCTGGCATGGCGGTATAAGACAGCCCTCCACCCCTTCCCTTCACCACAGCCCCTCACCTCAGCGATTCACCACATTCCTCCAGCCTGCGCAGCTGCAATCATCCACGCCGCAGCAACTAGTGCTATAAACAATGGTCCCGAATCAGCACTCGTGACAGCGGCAGCCAATACCTGCAATCATCCACGTCGCAGCAGCAGTTGCCGTCGCAGCTCCGCAGCGTCAGGTCGCACGCGCACGTCTGGTCACCGGTGACGGGGACTGGCACGGTGGGGGGCACTGCCGGCACCTGCACGGCCCGTATTCAGCCCACGTATCAGCCCAAAATGTCACACGCAATCAGCCAGCAAATCAGCCCACAAACCAGCCCCAAGTGAGCGTCTTGGTGTCAACTATTGATAGGAGAGTGTATTCGCAATAGTTATTGATGAGTGAGTGTTTTGGTGTCAACTACTGGTAGGAGAGTGTTTTCGCATCAGTCGTTGATGGGTGAGCGTCTTGGTGTCAACTATTGATAAGCTTACCCAGTCGTGCGGCTCTGATGGGGACAAGGGCCCCATAAGAGCCACAGGTACGAGCGCTCCCAAAGCGTGCGTGCAGAGAAAGCAAGACTCGGGCAGCATTGATGAACAAGCAGGGTGTATACATGAATGTGTGTTCCTGACGTCATGTATTGGTCGCCCTGGTCTGTGACGTGCACAGGCAGCCAGGGTTTTAGCTGTATAGGGCAGCACGCACATCCAGGAATGCACACATAAATGCAGTCGCGTGCAGACAGTCACACACAAACACAGTAAGAATTGAGCACAGCCACACACAAACAACAGTCACACTGGACACAGTCCCACATGCGCACAGTCACACATGGACACAGTCCCACATGCGCACAGTCACACTGGACACAGTCACACATGCGCACAGTCAAACGGACACAGTCATACATGCGCACAGTCACACATGGACACAGTCACACATGCGCACCGTCAAACGGACGCAGTCACACATTGGGCACTACCCACCTGAAGCCAGTCCAGGGCGTAGACGCGGGGCACGTTGACGGCCCCCGTGTCCGCCTGCGCCAGGTCCTCCACGAAGGGGTCAACAAATGGTGGTGGTGGTGGTGAGGGCGGCCTAGGAGGGGTGGAGGGTGGGGGGGGGGGCGGCGGGGGGTGGGGGGCTGGGAGGGGGGGGGACCGCGGGGGTGGGCTGGGTGGTGGCGGGGGCAGTGGCGGCGGGCTGATGCCCGAGGGGGGCGGAGAATTTGCCGGGGGGGGGCTGGTTCCAGGGGGTGGGGAGGGGGCTGGTTGACCAGTAGGGGGTGGGGAGGGGTTACTGGAAGGTGGCGGTGATGGAGAAGTGGATGGTGGCGGTGATGGGGAAGTGGATGGTGGCGGTGATGGGGAAGTGGATGGTGGCGGTGATGGGGAAGTGGATGGTGGCGGTGATGGGGTAGTGGGTGGGGGTGAGGGTGAGGGTGACGGTGGAGGCGGTAGTAGAACAGGGGGCGGCGGGGAGGGGGGGGGGGCTTCATTGATGGGCGGTGGGTGTGATGAAGATGGCGGTGGGGGTGGCGACACTGATGGTGGCGGTGGCGATGGTAGCGGTGGCGGTGGCGGCGGCGACGACAATGGCGGCGGTGGTGGAGACGTTGAGGGCGAGGGTGGCGGATGCGATGGTGGTGGAGGGGACAAAGGCGCAGGCGGGGGGATGGTCGGCGCAGCGGGGAGCCTGGGCACCGGTGGGGGAGGAAATGGAGGGGGGCTAGGAGGCAGGGGGGGGACTGGTGGGGGAGGTCCTTGTGGCGGTGGCGGACCGGAAGGAGATGCCGGTTGCGAAGGAGGAGGTGGTAGGGGGGGGGGGAGGGTTGATCCGGCGACGGTGGCGGTGGACTGGAATCGAATGGCGCAGTTGGCGGAGTCGGCGGAGGGGGAGGGGGGTCTTGCCCGGCTACAAGGTAAGCGACGGTCAACAACACCAGAAAACGGACCACCGGGCCTCCTAAGCAGTTCTTCATCATTTGTTGACGACTTTGTTCGGCCGATACGCCGCTCAGGCTTTCGATCCAACTATGATGCCCCGCCTAATCTACACGCGGAAACGGGGAGGTGCAAGTAATCCCAATTGTCGTCAAGCATGAAGCTAGTGGCACAAAAGTCGGCGCACAAAGCGAATGTTGCCGTCTGGTTTCAATATCGTCTCAGCGTTTGCCTTCTGAAATGGCCACTGAAGTGCGCAACAGGTGTGGTCCAGCTGACCCTTCATAATTGCTTTGCTAACTTCTCACCAGGACATCCTTTCGCCAACCCATGGCTTAACAGCTAACTTTATGATCCAGCTCTACCATGCCGACGGCATTCTGCTCCCTCTTCAATATGCTGTTGTTTACAACGCAGCCTGAGACCGTTGTGCCATGGTTAACCCCGAGGACTTCCATTTGCGCTCCCCGTTTATGTGCGTTTTCTTTACGCACGGTCGCACGCGCCAAAAGGAAAGGGCGCCAAAAGGAAAAAATGCCTTTTCCGGTGAAATGGGTGTTAGTTTATTTCCATATAAACTTGAAAAAATGCCTTTAGTTCACAGCGTGTCACAGACGCAACCGCTTTTTGGCCTTTGGCCGGCAGTTAAGTTGTTATGCTCGGGAGGCAGGCAACAACTGTTTCTTTAGCTCAGTTCAGTTCAGTTGTTTCTTTAGCTCATGAACGCGAGTTTTCCCGATTAGTGCAAGAAACTAGAGGAAACTTACAAGTACCAGTGGTTCATCTTCTTCGGGAAATCTTGTTCGGGAACCAGTTACGTCAGAAGCTCTCTGCTACGCATTATGTATAAATGTATGTAATTTTGGCTATTTTGCAGCGTGGGAATCAACAACAACAACAAAACAAATAATGTCAGGACATTGGGACTGTCAGGACTCAGGAGTCAGGACTCACCGACTCAGGAGCTTAACAGGACGCCAGAATTAGTGGATTGGGCAGTCTTTTACGCGCATTTTACGTGCAACTTTTGTGGGCTTTGGCATTACTCACATCAGTGAAGTGCGTGCTGTGCACATCACATGGTGCCATGGCGACCGCTGATCCTGTGATTATCTGCCAGCAGTTGAGCGCGCCCTCGTAAGGACTCCGAATTCCACGGATACTGAAACGAAGCACGCTATCAATGTGTATTCTGCGTAGCTAATTTGGGGGGGCGGGGGCGGGAGGGACAATGGGGTCTGTCGCGACGCTGTTAGACAGACTTGTCCGGGTAGGCACCCCGTTTCTATTCGGCAGCTCCAAATGGCGAGGTAATCGCCCGCATGATGCCAATTCCGTTGCAGAATATGTGAATGGCTGAAATAATTCTCTCTAGCGCCGATTGTCATTTCTTATGACAAAAACTTACTGTGTTTAAATGGCGCACCGTATACGCTCCCAATGGAACGTTTCCGTCTGTTCTGGCGCATGCAGCTCGGCTTATGGTGGGAGCCATGGTCGGTCTGTGTGTCATCACAACAGGTACCTTGCGGGCATAAACTACTCTGGAATCGCCTCCCCTGCCCTGTTTACTGCGCATTACCTTTCTCGTCTGTAGACAATTCACTCGTCTGTAAACAATTCACTGTAGACCATCCCATATAGTTGTGTCTGCTATAGGGCACCCATCCATAAGAAGTATGTACCTCACCTCACAAGATCTCCCCCTATCGCCCCCTCGCCTCACCTCCGAACCTCCACTCCCCCTCACCCCAATGGGCTTGTGTCCGTCCCCTTCCCTCGTCCCTGAGACAACGGCTTGTTATCCTCCACCCTTGCCTGGTATTCCCCCGTCTCGCCCGTCCGCCCACCCCTCCAGACCCCATGCATGGTGTTGGTCCTCTCCTAAATCGTCTCCGCATAAACCACGCTGCTCATTCCCTTTGTCCTCCCACCCTTAAACCCCAAAGTAGATGCGGCCCATCCGACCCCCTGTCAATGGGGAGGGGTCGCTATCGCAAAGCCTAGAACCCTACCCCTACCCCTACCCCTACCCCTACCCCTACCCCTACCCCTACCCCTACCCCTACCCCTACCCCTACCCCTACCCCTACCCCTACCCCTACCCCTACCCCTACCCCTACCCCTACCCCTACCCCTACCCCTACCCCTACCCCTACCCTACCCCTACCCTACCCCTACCCCTACCCCTACCCCTACCCTACCCCTACCCCTACCCCTACCCCTACCCCTACCCTACCCCTACCCCTACCCCTACCCCTACCCCTACCCCTACCCCTACCCCTACCCCTACCCCTACCCCTACCCCTACCCTACCCCTACCCCTACCCCTACCCCTACCCCTACCCTACCCCTACCCCTACCCCTACCCTACCCCTACCCCTACCCTACCCCTACCCCTACCCCTACCCTACCCCTACCCCTACTACCCTACCCTACCCCTACCCCTACCCTACCCCTACCCCTACCCCTACCCCTACCCCTACCCCTACCCCTACCCCTACCCCTACCCCTACCCCTACCCTACCCCTACCCCTACCCTACCTACCCCTACCCCTACCCCTACCCCTACCCCTACCCCTACCCTACCCCTACCCCTACCCCTACCCCTACCCCTACCCCTACCCCTACCCCTACCCTACCCCTACCCCTACCCTACCCCTACCCCTACCCCTACCCCTACCCTACCCCTACCCCTACCCCTACCCCTACCCCTACCCCTACCCCTACCCCTACCCCTACCCTACCCCTACCCCTACCCCTACCCCTACCCCTACCCCTACCCTACCCCTACCCCTACCCCTACCCCTACCCCTACCCCTACCCCTACCCCTACCCCTACCCCTACCCTACCCCTACCCCTACCCCTACCCCTACCCCTACCCCTACCCCTACCCTACCCCTACCCCTACCCCTACCCCTACCCCTACCCCTACCCCTACCCCTACCCCTACCCTACCCTACCCCTACCCTACCCTACCCCTACCCCTACCCCTACCCCTACCCCTACCCCTACCCCTACCCCTACCCCTACCCCTACCCCTACCCTACCTACCCCTACCCCTACCCTACCCCTACCCCTACCCCTACCCCTACCCCTACCCCTACCCCTACCCTACCCTACCCCTACCCCTACCCCTACCCCTACCCCTACCCCTACCCCTACCCCTACCCCTACCCTACCCTACCCCTACCCCTACCCCTACCCCTACCCCTACCCCTACCCCTACCCCTACCCCTACCCCTACCCCTACCCCTACCCCTACCCTACCCCTACCCCTACCCCTACCCCTACCCCTACCCCTACCCCTACCCCTACCCCTACCCCTACCCTACCCCTACCCCTACCCCTACCCCTACCCCTACCCCTACCCCTACCCCTACCCCTACCCCTACCCCTACCCCTACCCCTACCCTACCCCTACCCTACCCCTACCCTACCCTACCCCTACCCCTACCCCTACCCCTACCCCTACCCCTACCCCTACCCCTACCCCTACCCTACCCCTACCCTACCCCTACCCCTACCCTACCCCTACCCCTACCCTACCCTACCCCTACCCCTACCCCTACCCCTACCCCTACCCCTACCCCTACCCCTACCCCTACCCCTACCCCTACCCCTACCCCTACCCCTACCCCCCTACCCCTACCCCTACCCCTACCCTACCCCTACCCTACCCCTACCCCTACCCCTACCCCTACCCTACCCCTACCCTACCCCTACCCCTACCCCTACCCCTACCCCTACCCTACCCCTACCCCTACCCCTACCCTACCCTACCCCTACCCCTACCCTACCCCTACCCCTACCCCTACCCCTACCCCTACCCCTACCCCTACCCCTACCCCTACCCCTACCCCTACCCCTACCCCTACCCTACCCCTACCCCTACCCCTACCCCTACCCTACCCCTACCCTACCCTACCCCTACCCCTACCCCTACCCCTACCCCTACCCCTACCCTACCCCTACCCCTACCCCTACCCCTACCCTACCCCTACCCCTACCCCTACCCTACCCTACCCTACCCCTACCCCTACCCCTACCCCTACCCCTACCCCTACCCCTACCCCTACCCCTACCCCTACCCCTACCCCTACCCCTACCCCTACCCTACCCCTACCCCTACCCCTACCCCTACCCCTACCCCTACCCCTACCCTACCCCTACCCCTACCCCTACCCTACCCCTACCCCTACCCCTACCCTACCCCTACCCTACCCCTACCCCTACCCCTACCCCTACCCCTACCCTACCCTACCCCTACCCCTACCCCTACCCTACCCCTACCCCTACCCCTACCCCTACCCTACCCCTACCCCTACCCCTACCCCTACCCCTACCCTACCCTACCCCTACCCTACCCTACCCCTACCCCTACCCCTACCCCTACCCCTACCCTACCCCTACCCCTACCCCTACCCCTACCCCTACCCCTACCCTACCCCTACCCCTACCCTACCCCTACCCCTACCCTACCCCTACCCTACCCTACCCTACCCCTACCCTACCCCTACCCCTACCCCTACCCTACCCCTACCCCTACCCCTACCCCTACCCCTACCCCTACCCCTACCCTACCCTACCCCTACCCCTACCCCTACCCTACCCTACCCCTACCCCGACCCGACCCCGACCCCGACCCCGACCCCGACCCCGACCCCGACCCCGACCCCGACCCCGACCCGACCCCGACCCCGACCGACCCCGACCCCGACCGACCCCGACCCCGACCCCGACCCCGACCCCGACCCCGACCCCGACCCCGACCCGACCCCGACCGACCCCGACCCCGACCCGACCCCGACCCCGACCCCGACCCGACCCCGACCCCGACCCGACCCCGACCCCGACCCCGACCCCGACCCCGACCCCGACCCCGACCCCCTACCCCTACCCCTACCCCTACCCCTACCCCTACCCTACCCCTACCCCTACCCCTACCCCTACCCCTACCCCTACCCCTACCCCTACCCCTACCCTACCCCTACCCCTACCCTACCCTACCCCTACCCCTACCCTACCTACCCCTACCCCTACCCCTACCCCTACCCCTACCCCTACCCCTACCCCTACCCCTACCCCTACCCCTACCCCTACCCCTACCCCTACCCCTACCCTACCCTACCCCTACCCCTACCCCTACCCCTACCCCTACCCCTACCCTACCCCTACCCCTACCCCTACCCCTACCCCTACCCTACCCCTACCCCTACCCCTACCCCTACCCCTACCCCTACCCCTACCCCTACCCCTACCCCTACCCCTACCCCTACCCCTACCCCTACCCCTACCCCTACCCCTACCCCTACCCCTACCCCTACCCCTACCCCTACCCCTACCCCGACCCCGACCCCGACCCCGACCCCGACCCCGACCCCGACCCCGACCCCGACCCCTACCCCTACCCCCACCCCGACCCCGACCCCGACCCCGACCCCGACCCCGACCCCGACCCCGACCCCTACCCCTACCCCTACCCCTACCCCTACCCCTACCCCTACCCCTACCCCTACCCCTACCCCTACCCCTACCCCTACCCCCATGCTCACCCCCATGCATCAACCTAGGCCTGTGCTTTATCCGCCTTTCTGTTATCTTGTGCCCCCCGATTCCCCAAGCTCGGAACGCCCACCCTTCACCCCCCAACCCCAACCTCATGCATGTTTGTGGTCGTCTCCTACATTCAGACTTTCCCTTTTTTTCTCGCTCTTATTCACCCCCCTTCCCGCCTTCCAATCCCAAACCATCCCCTGGCATGCTCGTGGTCCTCTCCTACTCTCAACCTTCACTTTCACGCCTCTTTATTTACTCCCCCCCCCCCCCCCCCAGGCATGTTCGTGATCCTCTCCTACATCCAGCGCGACATGTCGACCGCCCTCGCGGAGAAGGACGCATCCGGCTTCTACCGGAGCGTGGTCCACTTTGTGGGCATCGTGCTGGTGGCCACCCCCCTGTTCGCGGTGTACGACTACACGCAGGTGAGCAAGGCTGCTTGCTTGCGACCTTGTACGGGCATCGATGGCACCCTTAATTTGCGGCGCTTGTAGAATGTATCCTGGTTGCCATGATGCCACCCCGCTGTTCGCAGTGGTCGTTGGCACACAAGTGAGCAAGGCGTTGACATTGATGCTGGCACTTGCTGCATTTCTTGCAGCAGTTATATTGCCTTGGTGCCCATGACTTTGTTCACGGAATGACTGCCTGCAGGCATGGCAGAAAGCACTTGGGGTACTGGCTGTTGTCTTTGGACGCTCTTAGCTGTACTATTTGCTATCTTAAACATTATTTAAGTAAGGATCTTATAACTATACTATGCGTATATTTTCCCTGTTCGCTAACCTGTTGAATTCAGTATTTTAGTTCGCTGCCAGGATGCCTGTGTGGGCTCGTCTTCTTGGTCCCGACCGCAACCACTACCTGCGCGTTCTCCGCAGAATTTTTTTTTAATACGGTCTAAATTATGGTTCTGCTTATCCCACCCCCTCCTGGCACCCCCAGGACCGTCTGGCGCTCGACTGGCGCTATTGGATGACAAAGGAGCTCACCGATGCCTACTTTTGTGAGTTAAATTGAATTGAAAGCAAGTGACTGCATCAATTTTTGTGAGTTGGTGGTCATGGATGCCTATCTTAGTGAGGGGCTTGGTCATAGACGCCTATTTCTGTGAGTTGGTGGTCATGGGCGCCTATTTCGGTGAGGGGCTTGGTCATAGACGCCTATTTCTGTGAGTTGGTGGTCATGGGCGCCTATTTCGGTGAGGGGCTTGGTCATAGACGCCTATTTCTGTGAGTTGGTGGTCATGGGCGCCTATTTCGGTGAGGGGCTTGGTCATAGACGCCTATTTCTGTGAGTTGGTGGTCATGGGCGCCTATTTCGGTGAGGGGCTTGGTCATAGACGCCTATTTCTTGTGAGTTGGTGGTCATGGGCGCCTATTTTGGTGAGGGGCTTGGTCATAGACGCCTATTTCTGTGAGTTGGTGGTCATGGGCGCCTATTTCGGTGCTTGCTTCTCGTGCAACGGTTTTGTGAGCGCTGCTCACGGACACTGTGTCTTTGTGAGTGGCTGGCTACCCGCTGTCAGCATTGTCAGCCTATCCTGTGGTAGACACCTATTTCTGTGAGTGGTTGATCACAGATGCAAGTTTCCTGCCTGCCTGCATCAGCATTTTAAGAGAATGTGGCACGGTGCCTCAGCATTCTATTGTTAGCACGGCACTGTGTCTCAGCGCTTTGATAGAGTGTGGCACTGTGCCTCAGTTCAGAGTTTTATTGAAGTGTGGCACAGAGCCTCATCATTTCATTAGAGTTTGGCTCTGTGTCACAGCGTTATATTCTAGTGCGGCACTGTGCCTTGTCACTTTATCACAGCATTACACAAGTCATGCTGCCTCATGACTTGTATGCCTGCCGGTACAAAATACTCACCATCAAACTTGGGGCCCTTTCGGCACTGAACATCCTGCCCACCATGACCCCCACCGCTGCCCCCCCCCCCGCCCATCCCACGCACTCACTCCCGGACCTGACATTTACCTTACCATCGGGGCCCATTCTGCCCCATCCACCCGTCACCACACGTAACCCTGCCGGACAAACACACGTAACATGTGCGGGAATAAAGTCAACTCAACTCAACTCAACATCCTGCCGTCACCCCCAACGCGCCCCACACGCACCTCACTTCCCTGCCCCCCGCCCCCCTCCAGCCCGCCGGTCCTACTTCGCCCTCAAGATGGACTTGACCCTGGACAACCCAGATGAGCGTATCACGGAGGACGTGCGCGCGTTCGTGGCCGGCTGCGTGGGCGTGGTCACCGTCGTGGTGGGCCACGTACTCAACGCGACC